>LR778256.1:10658099-10692986 GCA_902810595.1 Coregonus sp. 'balchen'
CAAACGTACTGGGATAACTATGATACTACAGTATGATTATGGTTCAGTGCTTCCTGTACAAACATAACAACAGGGCACCATAAAGAAAACACATTATACTATGGTACTCAAGAGACGGTTCCTTCTGTCTTTCAGCATCGGAATTATACACTACATGTCCGGTTTCAGATCCCCTATACATCATATATAGGGTCAAATCAAATCAAATGTATTAGTCCAAAAAAGTGTATGTGATGAATACATTTGATTTGATTTGGATGTATACAGTACATTGTTATACATCGTTAATGACAATAATGTCCTTAGGTCAGTCATTAGTGCATAATCAGCTCACCACCAATTAGTCATTCACAATTAACTAGTGACTTAATGAACCAGGCCATGAAAGCAGGGAATCGTTGGAATTCACTCAGTTATGTAGTGTATTGATTTTATGCAGCCAGATTGACCGTGATGAGATTCGTAATGGGATACTCTCTGAGCAGCTTTCAAACAGCATGACTTCCAATATTAACTGGGAAATTAAACAATATGAGCAGCACCAGTTTGATTTCACACTGAGATCCAGTCCTTCTGGGACTCAATAAGACTCTCATAGAAATAGAATACCTAGAATGGGAATTACCTTTCAAGTCAAGGGATTATATTTATCTTGTGTTTGACAGGATGCCTCAGCACTATAGATCAGAAGATATGTTGATAGACGCGTCCCAGAGGACCAGTCATTCCCATGTTCCCAGGCCTGCTACATGTGAAGCAAGCCCACCTGAGTGAGGAATGACTGTTAAAGGATGGAGATGGACACAGTAGAGAGAGAGAGACGAGCCATAGAGACCTGACAAAGGCCTGCAATGTCAACACCTCCACCCCCACCCCAGTCCTATTCTCCCAGTGTTATGAGCCAGAAACCTGGGCCTGAGCAGGCCAACATAGGGGGCTGGAGGGTGTGTGTGATTTACAATGACCTTTGGTTGGAGAGCTGAGAGGGGTCGTCGCTCTACTGTAGAGGCCCCCTGGGGGCCGGGCTATAAATCTGAGTGGAGGAAATTACAGCCCTGCGATTTACTGCCTGTCACATCCCTAATAACTCATTCTGATCTCCTCAGACCAAACCCCCTCTGCCTGGCTGACCAGAGAGCCACTGTCATGGGCCCCTTCTCTGTGGGTATGTAGTGGCAAGCGCCAGGGGATGGGCTCCCCTGTATAACATGTACTGTACTGTAATGTAACCAGCATGTCTGGAAGGTCCAACATGATACACAATGATTTCACATTGAATGTTGCTGTCTCTCCCTCCCTCCACCCCCCAGAGACGGGGGTGATACCTGTTACAGCAGGCTGTACCGCAGCCCAGACAAAGAGCAACACATGCTGTCAGCAGTGGCCAGGAAAAGCCTGCTCCCCTTCCACATTAGATGAGAGAGGAGCTTCGGAGGAGGCCAAGGTCAGGGGCAGACAAGACACAGGGCTCCATATACCATGGAGGTTTAGGTTTCATGAGGAGAATAAAAAAGCTCATCCACAAGACATACATAGTCTACTTCTAGAGATACATTATGTGTGTATTAAGGTTTCTTTCACTCACTCAACAAATAGATACTTGTATTCCCACTAGAATTGTCTTATTCGTCATGTTGATAGACATCTTTAAAAGGTCAGAGACAGAATGGGAAGAAAAATAAATCATATCCATTGACGTCGACGCAAAACTCCTAACCACATCACAACTTTCTAGTCTAGTGAGGACAGAAGATAGTTCCTCTTTTTCCCAGACGTAATGTGTCATGCGCTTCTTATTTAGACCAGATAAGTGTGAGCAGCCAGCGAGGCAGTGGACAAAACAACTTAACAAGCGGCGGCTGCAAATGTGAGCCCACTCATCATCCATTACCGATGGAGAGGCAATGCACTGGAGGAGACACACAACAACCAAGGCACAGGGGCCACAGCTCTCCAAGGGACATACCAGGGCCATATTCCTGCCTGGAATGGTGTGTTACATTACTTTCACCTTGCATGGCACCTGAAGAGGGAAGAGGGTCTAAGGCACTGCATCGCAGTGCAAGCTGTGCCACTAGAGATCCTGGTTCGAATCCAGGCTCTGTCGTAGCCGGCCGCGACCGGGGAGACCCATGGGGCGGCACACAATTGGCCCAGCGTCGTCCAGGGTAGGGGAGGGAATGGCCGGCAGGGATGTAGCTCAGTTGGTAGAGCATGGTGTTTGCAAACGCCAGGTTGGGGGTTCGTTTCCCACGGGGGGCCAGTATGAAAAATAAAAACAATATGTATGCACTTCACTAACTGTAAGTTGCTCTGGATAAGAGCGTCATGCTAAATGACTAAAAAGGTAAATGATGGATAGGAATGTTCATAGCTGAGAGCTCCCTGTCTTCTCAACCTTTAGCTCACCTGTTCTAAAAGATGGCGCCTGCATGGGATTATGGTATATTTACATCATCTGGGGGTGGTGGATGGGTACCTATCTCCAGGGATCATTTAGCATCCATGTAGTCTCTCTCTCTCTCTCTCTCTCTTCCCATCTCGTCTCTCTGTTTCTCTCGCTTCTCTCTGGGTTTCCATCTCTCTCTCGCTCACCTCTCTCGGGTGGGTTGTTTCCATCTCCCTCGCTATCAAGGCTGTTTACCATCTCTCCTCTATACTCTCTCTCCTCTCTTTCTCTCTATCTCTCGCATCTCTCTCTCTCTCTATCTCTCTCTTCTCTCTCTCTCTCTCTCTCTCTCTCTCTACTCTTCTCTGAGTTCACTGTCTCTACTCTCATTTCAAATGGAAATATGTACAGGTCTGCCTGGCTTGTCAGCGATGCTCCAGCCTGGGCTTTCATATCAACATGTGGGGAGTGTCTCACTGTTGCTTGATGGGTTGTATTCTGTGTACACTCAGCCAGCTGGTGTCTTTATGTTCTGGGGAGAGATATGATGGCCTATATGGTGGCGGCGACTCAGCCGTACCTTTCTCCACGGGGAACGATAAAACAAAAGTGTGAAATCCTCTCTCTGGATAGCGATCAATCTGTTCCGCAAACATGGCTGGAGTAGCTGTCAGGGAAGTGGGAAGCGCTGGGCAGAAGGCAGGACTGTGTTGGCTGATAAATATGGGCCGTGGAGCTCTGCTTCAAAGTGGGCCTTAATCAGGACTAAGTCTGCCATGCCAGATAGCCAACGAAATTCAGTTTAGGCTTCGATAACAAGGCAACAGAGACTCTCGCGTGAGCGAGTTTCCACACGCTAAAATCATCATACATCTTGTGGGATTTGAATGGTTCTCGGTCTAAATAGATTAGAGAGAGGGATTCTGGGCAAGCATTGATGACTCCATCACCTTATTCCACAGATAACATTCTTGGGAACTAGCCATGGACATCCAAACACTGTTTGTACATCTGAGAACACACTGAAGTATGACTCAGACTTCACAACAAGAAAAGTGTAAATCGCAAGCCAATGGAGGATATACAACAGGAGTTGGAGAATAGAATGCACAAAATGCACTCTCCAAGGGACCCTTTGGCTGTTAGAATGGATATCATATACATCATTATCACATAAAATAAAAAATATTCCTTTTCAACTGGGATCATTTCACCTGCAATGAGTCTTTGAGATGAGATGATAGCTCTGTGTGTGTCTCTCTTGCTCTTCTAGCCTAGACGGTATAAGTGGTAATCCCTTGTCTTTGGACGATTGACTGGAAAAGGCAGCAGAAATGAAACTTGGGATTTGTAGTCTCTTAACCCTTTGCCTCTTTTCTTCTGTCTAGCCTCTCCCTCTCTCCTGCACCAGGTACCTGGGTCTAAGAGACTGCTGAAAACCCATCTCTCTACTTCATTGAGTTCTGGATGGCTGGCCAAAGGAGCAATCAGAGCGATACCTTTTCTTATTGCCTTCCACTGGGGAAAGTGCACTGACATCGGAGATCAGGAGCACAAAATAAGTCAACTGAAAGTAATGGTTATAGACGTAGAAAAACAAAACTGCCTCCGTGAAACGAAAGAAAAAACAGACAATTGATGTCTCGGAGTGGATTCTACCATGGGGAGTAAGGATATCGTCTTGTAGCTGGCTGTCGCGAGAGAGAGGCAGTCAAACGCCATATGATTCATCAAGTGGTTTTCTTCTCCAAGAGGATTTTGAAACTACTCCACAACATATCAGTAATTCAAATTGTGTAACAAAGTTATCGATCCATGTGTTTTTCATCATATCCCAACATGCCGAAGTTATTTACAACCCGTTTCAATCAGGAAATTCTTTAGTAGATTATTATGTGGGCTACAGTATTTTGCCCTAAATCCAAACAGTGTAACAAAGTCAGCTATCCGTTTATTACTCATAGCCCAACACATGTGGAGGCATAATCAAAATGTGTGTATAGTCCATTGTGAGAGGAGTAGATCGTTATAATACACTATGTTACCCTACATACTGGTTGCGTCTGCTGTTCTAACGAGACACTTAAGCAATAAGGGCTGAGAAGGTGTGGTATATGGCCAATATACCACGGCTAAGGGCTTGTTCTTAGGCTGTCAGCCAATCAGCATTAAGGGCTCGACCCACCCAGTTTATAATATTAAATGTTGCATATGCAGTTCACTTCTAAAGTATGCATGGTAAGAGCCATCTATAAATGTTTATTACTAGTACATTACACCACAGAGCACCTTACACAGATTAACCAGTACCATGGAGAGTCTGCTCAAGTCATCAAGGTGACCATATAATGGCTAATGGCTGATCATTAAACACTGTATATGGATGCTGCGTAATGGTCTATCCGTTTAGCCATGGGGAGTCTGCTCAAGACATCAAGGTGACCATATAATGGCTAATGGCTGATCATTAAACACTGTATATGGATGCTGCGTAATGGTCTATCCGTTTAGCCATGGACATACTATTAAAAGTTAAATGGCTTGTAAATATCTGACGGAATAAATGAACAATTCCAATATCATCATGTTGGAGAGACCATAGGACAGGGCTGTGTGTCAGAGATTGAGAAAGGGCACCAGAGACAAGGCAACACATCTACCTGTTACAGATTACAATTTGATAGCAATACATTGCAGTATCACACATTTACACCAGTTTTAAACATAACATGTTAAACCACTTTGAAGGAAATTTGAGAGGGGACCCTGAAGCATCAGTTGTCAGAGCACCTTACCGATCACTGCACCTACACAGCCCATCTGAAATTAGCCCACCCAACTACCTCATCCCTATATTGTTATTTATTTTGCTCATTTGCACCACAGTATCTCTATTTGCACATCATCTCTTGCACATCTATCATTCCAGTGTTAATACTAATTGTAATTATTTTGCACTATGGCCTATTTATTGCCTTACCTCCATAACTTGCTACATTTGCACACACTGTATATATATTTTCTGTTGTATTTTTGACTTTATGTTTTGTTTTACCCCATATGTAACTCTGTGTTGTTGTTTTTATCGCACTGCTTTGCTATATCTTGGCCAGGTCGGAGTTGTAAATGGGAACTTGTTCTCAACTGGCTTACCTGGTTAAATAAAGGTGAAATAAAATAAAATAAATACAAATGTAACATTATTAAGCCATTTAAATGTGGGTAGAGTACATCTATGATTCCAGTGCTGGACGATCAAACAGTTAGATATGAGAGTGACTATATTGGGTGTAAACAACGTTTGGCAGAACTACAGTCTGGGAACATTTGGGTAATAAGACTCCTGAGGGGTGGATGGATGGCTGTGGGGAGATGTGAGGTCACTATTAAAGAAGAATGAATTACACCCACCCACACACACACCACACACACACACACACACACACACACACACACACACACACTCGCACGATCTCAAATGCTCTCTCACACACACTCGCGCACACGCACACCACACACACACACACACCCCAACACACACACACACCCCCCAACACACATCTCCTAGCCCTCTTCTTGTCTTAGCTCTGTGGCTGAGCTATCTTTGTGCTCAGGCCTTATCTCCATCCTCCAGCCTGTCCTCCTACACACTTTTAGTGGCCACTTGGATCGTCTGCATCACAAGATTCTAACAATCAATCAACAGGCCCATTTGAGAATGATAGTATCGGTAGTTCCCTGGGGAGTTTTGACGAGCCGTCATACGGGACTGGTTTAAAGACTGTCCAGAGATAAAACTCCCATGCTGTATCATCATGCTGTCTGACTGGGTGGGCTACCTGTATCATACTGGATCCCAAAATGAACAGCTGCTTGCCAGGTTACGTTATTACTACTGGTCCAGAATGGAACACGACGAAAAGACAGCACAAATAACATTGAAACATGCATCTTCATATACACACATTGGCAAAAGCTTGTACACACACACACACACACACACACACACACACACACACACACTGCCAGGTAAACATGGAAAGTCCAATGGCCTCCAGCACAATTCAAACTGAATTAGTGTAACAGGCCCAGTTTTGTGAATCCATGGCATTTTCTAGAAGGTCTCGTACATGGGAGGGAACCACCTGGGACTCAGCAGGCATTCATATCTCCTCAGAGACAGCAAACCCAATGGACGTTGACCAAAACAACACCCGTCTCCATGGCTTATAGGATTCACATTACATTCACATTAGCCATGTATAAAGCTTATTGCTACAACTGAGAAATCCTAGACTCTAGACTTGAGTATGTAACAGACCTCCAATGCAGTCCCAGCCGAGGACGTGCGGAACTGTGCAGCGAAGAAGAAATCAATGATGGCCAAACAATAACACAGACACAGCCTTACCGGAATGATAAAGTATTCTCCATTGTCACTCAGGGACACTGAGATAAGACAATATGGAGGAAGGAAACTGCCGGGTTTGGGGATATAAACTAAAACAACACTATAGAAACAGAGTATGAATAACAATATCCGCTAACTCCTCAGAATCAATAGGACAAAATTGATTAGGCCTAGGTATTCTTATTACAGCAGAAGCTATATCTAGTATGGAGCAGAGAGAAGGAATGATAGCTGCTCATAGTTCTTCTATTGTGGTCTAAATTAGCAGTTTTCTGTTGGACCACGTGAGGCAGGAGCTCTGCCAGTGGACTACTTTCGTCTCTGGACACTTCTGGATGAGTTGCTTCCAATGAGAGGTGACATCACCAAGTGAAGAAACTCAATATTGTCTTTACACAAAATAAATAAATCACCATACATAATCATCTCTCTCTCTCTCTCTCTCTCTCTCTCTCTCTCTCTCTCTCTCTCTCTCTCTCTCTCTCTCTCTCTCTCTCTCTCTCTCTCTCTCTCTCTCTCTCTCTCTCTCTCTCTCTCTCTCTCTCTCAATTCAATTCAATTTAAGGGTTTTATTGGTATGGGAAACTTATGTTAACATTGCCAAAGCAAGGTGTGTTCCTGAGAATGGAATTAAGGTGGAGGAGGTTCTGCTCGCGGTCGGCGAACAGGTAGGAGCTGAATTTATACATTCCGCATCCAGAATGAACAAAGCTGTGGTTGTGTTCATGAAAAGAGCAAATTTGGTGGGTAGGCCCATTTCTAGTGGTATATTTGTAAGGGGTGTGTTGGTGCCAATTTCTCCACTTTCTACCCCTTCGACTAGGGTGGTAGTTGCAAATTTGCGTCGTTAGTTGAGTCGTTAGTCTAGTCCAGGGGTGTCAAACGTACGGCCCGCGGGCCGGATCAGGCCCGCAAACGTTTTTTTTTCTTCAATTTTCAATAAAATAAACTGCTGTTCCAATTGCGTCCACTAGATGGCGCAATAGCAATTGTGTTAAGCAAGCAAACTGTTTATACCGGGGCAGAGCAAGTAGGTCAAGCACGTGCAGCCAATGAGCTACTTTGTTTTGCCGTTATTACGGCTTCTACTTTTAACATTATGTGCTTTGGCACCCTCATTGCCCCAATATGTCTCTGTCAAAAAAGAGAAAAGTGGACGCAGAGTGCAGAGTGTTCCAAGAAAAATGGTCATCCTATTTATTCACGGAATTGAATGGGAAAGCTGTATGTTTGGTGTGTTCAGAGCATGTTGCAGTGCTGAAAGAATATAACCTTCGTCGCCACTATGTGAGTCTTCATGCCGACAAATATGACAACTTTCAAGGACAGCGGAGATGAGAGAAGGTGAATGAACTGTTGGCGGGTCTGAAGAAACAGCAGTCTGTGTTTACTCACAGCCGAGACATCAGTGACGCTGCAGTGAAAGCTAGCTACCTCATTGCTAATGAAATCGCAGTGGCTTCAAAACCATTTAGTGAGGGTGAATTTGTAAAAACATGCATGATGAAGGCAGCGGAGATTGTGTGCCCTGAAAAGCGGCAGGCTTTTGCAAATATCAGCCTGACAAGAAACACAGTTGCAGACAGGATTTCCGATCTTTCAGTGGATTTGGACAGCCAGTTGAAGCAAAACGTAAAGTCATTTATTGCGTTTTCGGTTGCAATTGATGAAAGCACGGACATTACAGATGTTGCACAACTGGCCATTTTCATCCGCGGAGTTGATGACACATTGACCGTCACCGAGGAGTTCGTGGAGTTGGTGCCGATGACAGATACAACGACAGCAGCTGATATTTTTACCGCACTCGTCGGCGCGCTGGACAGGGTCGGAGTGGACTGGTCCCTGCGCTGTCAGCCTGGCTACAGATGGTGCGCACTCAATGATCGGGAAAAAAAGCAGGCGTTGTGACAAAGTTCAGAGAGAAAGTGCAATCTGCAAATGGAGGACATGATTTTTTGACTTTTCACTGTATTTTGCACCAGGAGGCTTTGTGTTGCAAGTCATTAAAGATGGATAACGTCATGAAGGTGGTCATCCAAACTGTTAATTTCATCCGATCCAGAAGCCTGAATCACCGTCAGTTTGACAGCCTTCTCAGAGAGAAAGACCACATCTATGGCCTGCCATACCACACTGAGGTAAGATGGTTAAGCCGAGGTGCTGTGCTGAGGCGTTTCTTTGATTTACGAGAAGAAATTGAACAGTTCATGGAAGAAAAGGGCAAACCAGTGTTAGAATTTCATTCCGCAGAATGGATGCAGGACCTTGCATTTATGGTGGATGTTACAGAGCACCTGAATAACTTGAACAAACAGCTGCAAGGGCGCAACAAAGTTGTCACGCAGTATTATGACAGCATACGTTCTTTCAAGTTGAAGCTGTCATTGTGGGAGACGCAACTTGCCGGTGGTGATGCAGCTCACTTCCCCTGTCTGAAAAATGTGTGTGCGACCCAACATGTGGCAGACATGAAGCGGTTCAAAGATAAAATAACGGGACTGTTACGGGAGTTTGTGCAACGCTTTCAGATTTATGTTTATGTTTTTATGTTGATGTGCTATTGTTTTTAATTGATTTTATTTGTATATTTAACCTATTCTTGACTCTGTGGTTCTTGCACTTGTTTGGGGAACAGGATTTCATTATTTTTATCTACATTTCTGCCTGAGAAATGACACCCTGATATAGTTCTGTGATCTGTGATATACTTCTGTGAATCACTGAGGCATTGTGTGTTCTTTGTCCTCAGAACTTTCAAATAACTTGAGGTGTTTTATGATTAATAGTGATGTTGTGCTTTTGGACACTGTCCTCAGGCTCCAGCTTTATGTTTATATGTTTTTATGTTGATGTGCTATTGTTTTTAATTGATTTTATTTTATTTGTATATTTAACCTATTCTTGACTCTGTGGTTCTTGCACTTGTTTGGGGAACAGGATTTCATTATTTTTATCTACATTTCTGCCTGAGAAATGACACCCTGATATATAGTTCTGTGATCTGTGAAACAGTTCTGTTAATCACTGAGGCATTGTGTGTTCTTTTTCTTTAGAATTTTCAAATAAACTTGACGTGTTTTATGATTAATAGTGATGTTGTGCTTGTACTATTTTGGACACACTGTCCTCAGGCTCCAGCTTTATGTTGTATGTTGATCGTATTAAAACAAAGAAAACAATCTGAAGTTGTTGTTTTTAAGTTATATATACCATGATTTTTCCGGTCCGGCCCACTTGGGAATAGATTTTCCTCCATGTGGCCCCTGAGCTAAAATGAGTTTGACACCCCTGCTTTAAGCTAAACACAGGGGAAATTGAGAGGGCAGTCAGAACCCTAGTTGGGAAAGATTGGGCAGCTGTTCGGGGGCAGTGGGTTTCAGGGGATGCCAATGGAGCAGTCCTACCATGGGCAAATGATGGGCAATATGTTGGGAAAATAACTGAGTTGTGTAATAATTTAAGGGAACATTACCATCGACATGCTGACTTCTCCAAAGTACATGAATGTAAACAGGAAGAAAGTGAGACCATCAGCCAAGTGGCATACCTGAGCCTCCCAAGGGACAGGGAAATGATACTCCGTACCATCAGCAGCTAAAAAATAGCATTCCTTAGTGGAATGAGACCAGAAATAAGCAGGAATATTAAGAGGACTTTAGTGGGATGGGGAACTACTTCGTTAGCCGAGGTCAAGAGATATGCAATCCATCATGAGCGGAATAGTAGACAGGATAGAGTAAGAAAAAGAACATACGGGAGCTGAGTATTTAATGGCCACTAGGGGAAATAGCTGGTAGAGGTAGAACTCCAGAATAGAAGGGGAGAGAGATTTTCTTAGGGGGTGGATCAAATAATTGATAATGGATCATTTGAAATGAGATCACATGTAGCAGATTTAGAGTAATCAATTAAATAATCATTGTATACTCGAGGAATTTTGAGTGATTTTATGGATTAGTTAATTAGATTGATACAAACATTATTCATGATATGGACTGGGGATATCTGTATCATGTTTTGTGTGTACTACCATCTTTAGATTACTGATGGTAATTGAAGGTTAACAAAATGTATAATCAGGAGAAAGAGATTAGCTTATCTCATTGGAATGTTGCTAAGGGCAGTAGTGAAGTTAGGTCATAAAAGGGAGCTACAAAATTAAGTTGAGCCTGGCTATCTTTGATTGTTGTTTTTCAATTGGGTTTTTCAAATAAAAAACCAACACACCCAGCATGATGTTTATAAAGGGTTGTTATGTTGAATTTAGGGGATTTTCAGCAGTTCATGGGTGGTGTTTACTATGCTGTAGGATGGAACGGTTTGTTGGGGGATATTTAAACCTAAATTAATGGAATAAGCTGCAGTAATCAGAGGAATGTACAATCTAAGGCAAGACAACTATTGCCTAGATCATTGATTTAGCAATAGGATCAGGTAGATAGGGACTAGAGAAAAAAAAATTTGATGAAGAATTATGAGCTTTTTGGTAAGGATAGACTGCTGTAAAGCTTGGGTACTCCATTATGTACTGCATACGGGTAAATTAAGTGATCTTATCTATGGGAAGGCAATGGCGGCCCATGGTAAAATCATTTGGAACTCTAGGGAGGCATACATATATCAGGGATGTTACCCAAATGGTAGAGAGTAAAGAGGGATATGACATTGGTCGTGATTTAAAGATGATGGTTTTTTTTTGGTGGGCTATTAGAGATAACTGGGTTAATCACGAACATAGAGGTTTTTATTCTTTGTTGCTAGGCAGAAGACTTAGGTGACCTAAATATGGACTTGTCATGTCCAACAATCAGTCTTCAGGTCAAGCCCGGGAGAGCCGGGGTAGAACAGAGGTTGAACTAAACATAAGTGTTTTTACAAGATAAGAGATTGATTGATTGGATTACTAATTGATTCTGAACTGAATGAAAGTCGAATTTAGCCGCCATAAAGACAAAGGAAGTGGGAGGAGCAATAAAGAAGCAAAAGACAATCTCAAAAATGAAAGGCATGGCAATTGGTTGATAAATTACCTAAGGGAATGTTTAGGTAGGTGGTAATATTGACACATGAGCAGAACTATGTGTCAAGAGGGGGGAAGAGGCTAATTGTAGGATTAAATAATATACGAAGGAGAGGACAAAATACTTTTAAAAAAACATTTTTTTAGATACAGTCTAGAAAGAGAATGCAGTCAGAAATTGTTAGATTAATCTGAACATGTGTGAAGATAGTTTATTAACCACACCCGTATGTCAGAGGTTTTGTGCCCCACAGGTGAACTAAAGGAGAAGGTGACCCACTATCTAACCAGGTGACTGGTGAGCATCCAGTCACTAGAAGGAAAACTGGAAGCAGGCCTGTTGGGAAGGGCCCTATCAGGTTATGTTGGTCACCGCCTTGGCCATTAGAATAGCAGAGAGAGGAACCTGGGTCCATGTTACCCACTGCAAGAAGGTAAGACCACATACAAGCACCACTTAGCACACGCAGAGTTGAAGAGAAGAACTAGACCGAATAGGGTCCGGGGATCACCTCTGTCAACGAAGTTCTCCTACCCCGACCTATCATCACTGTAGTGTGTTCTTAGGGTGTGAGTATGGGGTGGTACCAAGCAGAAGGACTAAAGGCAGGAGAGGGTTGGCGTTTTTTGGGAATATGGGTGACCCTGAGCTGCATCATAGTCTCGGCAATAGTCTTGGTATGTCAAGATCCACCACCACCCCGCACCAATTACGCTATGGCCTTACCATTATTAAGAAATAAAAGGGAAGCAACCCGACATAATGACCGTCAAGGACGAGTGATCTACAAAATAGGGGTCAGAGAAGGGTGTTGAGTAAGATTCAAATTAGGATCAGGGATCTTATCAGGGCAGATAAGCAAGCAACGTGGGATTATAAAATCCCATTGTATTTATGTACAGCTCCCTCGGCGGATTGTTCCTGGGCTCAGGTATTTAGACATACTGGGGGACGGAGATATGAGACGGGGGGGGGGGGGGGGGGGGGGCTGGACGTCCAGATGGAGGATAAGAAGGTATAACGACATCCCCACGGAGATGGTAGTAACGATAGTAAAGGTCACTAAGGAGGACATGAAAATAACTTACTGGGCTTGCGCGGACGAATACGGACGGGATACTTGTCTGAGATTACATTTGATGGAGTCAAAAGATATGGGGGGCACAGGTACTGTCATTAATCCACTAACAGCAATAGACCGAGTAAATCAGTCAAGGGATGACAGAGTCAATTTGACTAACCCGTCCACTATGAAAGATTTTCTCCTCCAAGAATGGAACCAAGGGGAAGTGGAGGGGGTCCCTGATGAGAATCTCTGGTTAAAGTGGATGAAGTACACCGCTAGGGCCTTGGGGGAGACCAATTGTTATGCATGCTCCATTGGGCGACCGACAATGTTAACCGCCCCAATGCCAAAGGCAATGTTTCCCTGTGTATTAGACCTGGGGTCCAATCAAAAAGAGCCAAATTGCACAGGGATTGGGCTGGCAAAATTGACATACTGGGCCAGCCCACCTAGATTCACTTTAACTCCTGGCGAATACCAGTGTTACATACATAGAAATGGCACCCGTAACTTGGGTGATTTTGATGGCTGTAAGGAGATAATTAATGTGACTGATTTAGATAAGGAAGGGAGGGAAAAAAAATTAGGAGCCTAACCATCCCTCTGACTGATGTGTGGTGGGCATGCACTAACAAAGGGAGCATTCGGTAGACATTACCAGAGGGATGGGTGGGTGCTTGTGCACCAGTATTGTTGGTCCAACCTGTAAGAATTAGTCATCAAAGACCAGTGAAAGGAAGAATAAACAGGAGAAAAAGAAATATAGGTCAGGAAGGAAATAGCCCAATTTGGATAGATGGTATAGGCATCCCCAGGGGTGTTCCAGACGAATACAAAGCTATGAATCAAATATGGGAGGGTTTTACCACAACATTTTTCTGGTGGGTGACAATAAACAAAAATGTGGATTGGATTAATTATATCTATTACAACCAACAACGATTTATTAACCAGACTAGAGATGCAGTAAAGGGGATCTCCGAACAATTATCCGCCACCTCACTCATGACTTGGGAAAATCGGTTGGCTCTGGATATGTTACTGGCAGAAAGGGGTGGAGTCTGTAAAATGGTGGGGGGCCATTGTTGCACATTTATCCCTAACAACACCGCACCGGAGGGGACGGTCACCAGAGCTCTTGCAGGATTAACTGCGCTAAGTGAAGAATGGGCTGAAAACTCAGGAGTTAGTACATCTTGGACAGAATGGTTTGATACCATGTTTGGTAAATGGAAAACCATAGCAGTAACCATCTTAGGAGCGGTCAGTGTTTGTATGGGTATTCTTGTATTATGTGGTTGTTGTCTTGTTCCCTGTGTCCGAGGATTGGTGAGTCAGGCGTTGGTGAAATGCAGTATCTAAACAATGATGAGAGATGGACTGACTCCGGACTCTGACCAGGGGAATGTGAAAAACGATCCTCCAGGCTTGGTGGATGACGAGGATTTGGACCCTGAAAGACCGCAATTGGATGACATGTTTATTAGTTCTGATGTGATCTCTGAGATTAATCATGCTTGTAAAATACATTTATCCTGAATGTGGGAATATTTAGTCAAAGGGGTGGATTGTTAGATTAATTTGGATTTTAAGAATAATGACTAAAGGATTTCACCCCAAATATAGTATAAATGTTAGAATTATGATGTAGTGTCAACCCACTAACAGAGGGGGCGGTACTAAACATTCAAGGGTGAAGGGGAAGGCGGAAACTGTTTAGAAAAGCCACCTAAAGGTGGGAGGAGTCAAGTTCAGGAGGTATAAAACCGTATGTATGTGTTTTTAGCGTCAGAGCTCTCCATGAATAAAAATACAAAAAATCCTTCTTCGTGGTTATGGACCTTGAATCATTTATGATTAAAACCAGAGCCTTACAACCTCTGGTAATGATTCAAGCTTAGGTTGAATTAGAGATAGAAATTCACATAACAGTCTTAGACAGGAACTCTCATAGATATCGCCTGAGGAGACGCTGGTGGTCGGCGGGGACTGGAACTGTACGATGGATTTTACGAAAGACAGAAATGGGGAGGAGCCTCATTCTGGTTCAGTGGGGGTGTTAAGGGACATTATTCATCAGTTTGACCTAGTGGATGTGTGGAGAACTAGACATCCCAACACAAGACAGTATACATGGGTGAAGGTCTTTGGGGCTAGGGTAAGTGCAGCCCGGCTTGATCGATTGTACATGTCTATGAATCAGAGCAATAGGCTGTTGGGCACTACTATTCTCCCGGTAGGTTTTTCGGATCATCACATAACCATGGCTCGGCTGTCTATTTCACCAGGGCCTCGGCAGGCATCCTATTGGAAGTTTAATGTAAAGCTCTTACAAGATGCCACTTTGTGCTCAGGTTTCCAGACTTTTTGGGAAAGGTGGGGGCAGCGAAGAGAGGAGTATGAGTCTCTGAGTCAATGGTGGGATGTGGGAAAAGTCCAAATTTGGCTTTTCTGCCAACAGTATACAGCACTCTCATCCTCAGAGGCTAGGAGAGTATTGGGGGAACTCGAGTGTAGTATTAGTGAGATGGAGGTAGAGCTGGTGGGGCAAGGCAATGTAGGCCTCCAGGCTAATTTAGCTGAACTACGTAGGGACCTGGGTAGTTTTTTCCAGGTTAAAGCAAAGGGAGCACTTGTAAGAGCTAGGTTCTCCATGCTCAAGGAGATGGATGCTCCCAGCTCCTTCTTCTTTGGTTTGGAAAGACAGAGCGGTGAAGCCAAGGGTATGCATTGTCTTCGGCTTTCGGGTGGGCGGGTGACCTCTGTGGTGGGGGAGATGCGGGAGCGGACTGTGGAGTTTTATACAGAGTTGTATAGGGCAGAACTGTGTGATCCTATGTGTGCTCAGGTTTTGTTTGCCGAACTCCCTAAGCTCTCTCTGGTACAAAGGGATGAAATGGACATTCCCCTGTTGTCCCATGAACTGGCAGAGGCCGTAACCCAGATGTCCCCCGGCCGTGCACCGGGGGTCGATGGAGTTTTATAAATAATTCTGGTGGGGAATAATTGGACTGGACTTCTTTTGCGTGTTGTGTGAGTGCGTCAGGGTAGGAGAGTTGCCGATGAGCTGCCGGAGGACGGCTCTGACTCTCCTGCCCAAAAAAGGGGACTTGTGTGAACTTAAGAACTGGAGGCCTGTGGCATTGCTCTGTGCGGACTACAAGATATTTGCCAAGGTCCTCGCTAACAGACTGAAGTCCCATCTGGACTATAGTACACAAGGACCAGACATATTGTGTACTAGAACGCTCAATTACGGACAACTTGTTCTTAATCAGGGACATGTTGGACTTGTCAAGAGGTTCTAATGTGAACTTTGGTCTGGTCTCTTTAGATCAAGAGAAGGCTTTTGATAGAGTGGACCATGAGTATCTGTTTAATGTGATGTCTGTGTTTGGGTTTGGGGAAAGGTTTTTGGCCTATGTGAAGATGTATGCTGGGGCATCATGTATGGTTAAGGTGGGCTCAGTAGGCCAGTCTGGGTAAGGCGGGGAATTAGACAAGGATGCTCTCTATCAGGGAAGTTATATACACTAGCCATTGAGCCTTTTTAGGAGACTGCAGGGAGTGTGCTGGACAGGCATAGCAGTGTCAGCGTATGCAGATGACGTTTCTGTGATGGTCAGGGATGGTCAGGATATGCAGGATCTAGAGAATAGTCTGAAGGTGTACGAGGGAGCTTCGTCAGCTGGGGCAAGAGCAAAGCTCTGTTATGTGGGGCATGGGGGGATAGGGCCCCTCCTCTGCTTCCAGTGGGTGTGCAGTGGGGTTGTGAAGGGCTTAATATTTTGGGGGTGTACCTGGGCTCGGAGAGGTGGGTCAGGAAGAACTGGGAGGGGCTGTCACAGGTAGTGGTGTCAAGACTGGCCAGGTGGAGGTGGCTCCTGTCCCAAGTGTCATATAGAGGGAGGGTGCTGATAATCAACAACCTGGTGGAATCTTCCCTTTGGCATAAACTGGCTGTCCTCGACCCCCTCGCCGGTCTGCTCGCAGACCTGTAACGCAAGCTGGTGGATTTTTTCTGGTCGGGCCATCACTGGCTGAGGGCGGCAGTATTGTATATGTCCATAAATGAAGGAGGACAGGGCCTGGTGGAACTGGAAAGCAGGGTGGCTGCATTCCGACTAAAAGCGGCGCAGAGACTGTTGTACCATACTGATGTCGGATGGAGGGAGCCAGCATGCGCGCTGCTGAGGAGAGCTGGCGGATTAGGGTTGGACCGGCAGCTATTCCTCATGAGGCTGGAGGGGCTGAGTACAGCAGGTCTCTCTGATTTTTACTCTGTGGTGCTGAGGGCCTGGCAGCTACTAAGGCCCACACGAGAAGGGGGTGTGGAGCCTGGGCTGTGGGTGTGGGAGGAGCCTATCTTCCACAACCCAGCCATCCTTTTGAGATCGGTTCAGTCGGCCACCCTGAAGAGGCGACTGATGGCAGCGGGATTACTAAGGCTGGGTGACCTGCGACTGCTGGGAGAGGAGGGGTGGAAAACCCCAGAAGTCCTAGCACAACAAACAGGACTAACATCTCTTAGTGTGCTGGAGAGATTCCTGGGGGAAGTCCAGGAGGCACTGTCTGAGCCGGTAAAGGGGGTGTTTGAGCGGCCAAAGGGGGAGGGGCCACCAATGTTTCCGCCACTGCACGTGACGGCAGAGACTGGGGACTGGCAAGGGGGTCTGGAGGACTTGTTAGATTTTAACACTCCGAGCCTGGGGGAGTTTGAAGGGGTGGGAGGTAAAGCCCTATACAACCTCTGTATTAAGGTAAGGAACATCAGGAGCCTAACAGGAGTGAAGGCACATCAGTGGCAGGAGGTATGTGGGGCGGAGAGTATGGTGGGTTTTAGATGGAGGGGGCTCTACAAACTCCCAGTACCAAAGAGGTCAGGGGTGTCCTTTCAGTGTCATGAGTGAAACTGTGATTCATGTGTTTTCTGTGTGCGCCAGGTTAATGCCTTTAATGTCTCTGTTGGAATGTCTGTGTGAGAGGTTGGGGGTGGAGTTTACTGTCGGGAGTTTTATAATGGGGTACAGGTATTCAAATAAGGAAAAGGCTAAATGTGTGTTGTTGAATTTTCTGTTTGCTCTGGCAAAGTTAGCTATTTGGATAACAAGGAGGAACTGGGTCAAAGGTGGAGGGATAACAGACCCTTTACTATTATTTAATGGGATGGTCTCTGCGCGCCTTAGGGTAGAATTTGGTTTCTATAAAATTATAAAAAGTGTGGAGATGTTTCAAGAGATATGATATGTTGGGGGGGGCTGTCTGTATAGCTGGGGAAGGATATAGGGTTTGGGTTATTGTGATGTGTGGTGTTGTTTTTGTATCGTGGGGTAGAGGGAAAGGTGAGTATGCAGTACAGGGGATATTTTAGGAGGTGAGGGGGTGAGGTTTTAATGAAATGAGGATGTTTTACCATTAAAGAAAGACAAAAAGTATCTCTACTCTAGAGATCATAGCTCTATCTCTATCTCGGATAGATACATCATATCTCTGCAGGATCGATCGCTCTCTCTATCTCTCTCATCTTCTCTCTATCTAGCTCGATATGTAGCTCTCTATCTCTCTCTCTCTCTCCTCCTCTTCCTCTCTCTCTCCTCTCCTCTCCTCTCCTCTCCTTGACAACCACCTCTATAATACATACAGTGATGATGTCTACATTTTCAGGCATCAAGACCTTTCATTGCATGACCTCCCATAGTAGTACTACCTTGCATTGGAGTGACAACCGAAGAAATGCCTAAACATTCCACCGTCAGCACTTTCAGTGTGCCATCCATCCAGCTTGATCCTGCCCGAGTCTTCCCATTGGCTTCCCTTTGTCCCTCCACTCCACTGTTATTACTGAGGAGGCTCTGAGAGCTAGGCATGCATGGTTGGTCAAGCATACACAGACTCCGCCTTTCTCAAACAACCCTGACCTTCTTACCTCGGCACAATTATGAAGCAGCAAAAACAACAATTAGCCTACCACACACCATTTAGGTTTTCATTATTATTTCATCAAACACCAAAGGAAACAAAAGGTTGATTAACTCTCTCAGCAGACTGTCGTCACGGCCAGGGGGAACATGGGAAGGGGTGACATTGTTGTGATAGCTGGCGTGGGCAGAAGTCGGGACTCTAGCGAGCAAGTGTTGGTGTGTTCGATTGGCTTATCCTGGGAGGGATGCCAGATAGTGCCAGTCAGCTCTCTCCAGGGCTGTTGGCTGTTGGGTTTCTAGATGATGTGCCATAGGCCCTTGTGGGTGGTTGGGTTGCCAGATATGTGCTATAGGCCCATGTGAGCTGCTGGGTTGCTAGGTAATGTGCCACAGGCCCTTGATTGTGGTTGGGTTGCCAGATATGTCCCGCGGTGGGACATGCCTGTGCCTGGCAGATAGCCACATAATGTGAACTCCCACTGACTCCATGCTGGCAGTAAGAGGGCACACTGACTGTACACATTGCTGAGTGTTCTCGCCCACAGAGACAAACCATTTTGAAGCAAGTTTCTAGTTTCCAACTGTCTTGGTGGGAGGAAACAGTGTTGAAATCGAATGTTTCAAAGTTGAAGAGGAAGGTAACTATCTCCTCTAAAACCTGTCAAATGGTTGTGAAAGAGGGATGACATCAATGAACTGGTATTACTTTCTTGGAGAAAACAAAAACAAGGTATGCAAAAATGTGTCAAACATGTCAATCAACTTCCACTTCTGAGAATTAGTTGCGTATAATTACAAAAAAACGGAATGAAATTCTATGATTACTCAAAGTCTGTTAATGCAACACCATTGTGATGCCATGGTAAATTATGGCTTCAAAGCTGCAGCCAACAAAGTTTAAAAGTACAGTCTTTCTTAACTTCCACTAAAAGATCACTGAGAACCATTTTGTTTTTTTGATTCGGTAATTAGCTTTCTTCACAACGTCTAATTGCTATGATGAATTCTGCCCGCGGCTTAATGAGAGGGTGTTGATTGATTTCATAAATCATTACAATGTCTTCTTCTTCCACATCAAATTCAACTGGGATGGCTTTGTTTATTCAACAAGCAGACATAACACTGGGATATGAGCGTGTGATGCTTAGTAGCCATTTTTCCTGTGGAAGAATACTAACATAGGACTAGCCTACCAAGCTAGACCCAGAAACATACCATAGCTTGTAACCCACATGGTTCAATTGTTCTTTTGAATGTGTTTGTAGGCTAATACACACTATAACTGTAAGTCGCTCTGGATAAGAGCATCTGCTAAATGACTAAAATGTAAATGTAAATATACATACACTGAGTGTACAAAACATTAGGAACACCTTCTAAATTATTGAGTTGCACCCCCCTTTTGCCCTCAGAACAGCCTCAATTAATAAAAAGTGTTCCACAAGGATGCTGGCACATGTTGACTCCAATGCTTCCCACAGTTGTGTCAAGTTGGCTGGATGTCCTTTGGGTGGTGGACCATTCTTGATACACACAGGAAACTGTTGAGCGTGAAAAACCCAGCAGCATTGCAGTTCTTGACACAAATCAGTGCGCCTGGCACCTGCTACCATACCCCGTTCAAAGGCACTTACATCTTTTGTCTTGCCCATTCCTCCTCTGAATGGCACAGATACACAATCCATGTCTCAATTGTCTCAAGGCTTAAAGATCATTCTTTAACCTGTCTCCTCCCCTTCATCTACACTGATTGAAGTGGATTTAACAAGTGACATCAATAAGGGATCATAGCTTTCACCTGGATTCACCTGGTCAGTCTATGTCATGGAAAGAGCAGGTGTTCTTAATGTTTTGTGTACTCAGTCTATATATACACTATATATACACACACTCACTCACACGCACTACACTGACACTCTCACACAAAACCCACACACTTTCACACTCATCATTTGCTGCTGCTACTCTGTTCTTTATTTTACTCTTATTATTATCTATCCTTATGCCTAGTCACTTTACCCTGCCTTCATGTACATATCTACCTCAAATACCTTGTACCTCCGCACATTGATCTGGTACTGGTACTCCCTGTATATAGCTTCATTATTGATCTGGTACTGGTACTCCCTGTATAAACAGTGCTATGAAAAAGTATTTGCCCCCTTTCTAATTTTCTCTACTTTTGCATATTTGTGATACTGAATGTTATCAGATCTTCAACCAAAACCTAATATTAGATAAAGGGAATGTAAGTGAACAAATAACACAACAATTACATATTTATTTCATAAACAAAGTTATGCAACACCCAATTCCCCTGTGTGAAAAAGTAATTGCCCCCTGCAAGACAATGATCCAAAACACACAATCAAGTCTACATGAAAATTGCTAAAAAGCAACAAATTGGAAGTTTTGGAATGGCCTAGTCAAAGTCCACACCTAATCCCAATTGAGATGTTGTGGCAGGACTTGAAACGAGCAGTTCATGCTTGAAAACCCACACGTCACTGAGTTCTGCATGGAAGAGTGGGCCAAAATTCCTCCACAGTGACGTGAGAGACTGATCAACAACTACAGGAAGCATTTGGTTGGAGTCATTGCAGCTAAAGGTGGCACAACCAGTTATTGAGTGTAAGGGGGCAATTACTTTTTCACACAGGGGAATTGGGTGTTGCATAACTTTGTTTATGAAATAAATATGTAATTGTTGTGTTATTTGTTCACTTATGTTCCCTTTATCTAATATTAGGTTTTGGTTGAAGATCTGATAACATTCAGTATCACAAATATGCAAAAGTAGAGAAAATTAGAAAGGGGGCAAATACTTTTTCATAGCACTGTAGCTCCATTCTTGTGTATTTTATTGCTCTTGTATTACTATTTTTATTTGTTATGATATTTTTTTAAACTCTGCATCGTAGGGAAAGGCTCGTAAGCAAACATTTCACGGTATAGTCTACACCCATTGTATTCGGCGCATGTGACAAATAAAATGACATTAGATTTGATTTAAAGTTAACTAATCTATGGACTGCAACAGGATGGAGTCTGATGTGTGTTCTGTGATATGTCATATGACATTGTGGAGGAAGGGTATTGCATCTGAAGACAGGCAATCAATAAGTGAAAGAGGTACATACAGCAGCTACTTTGAAGTGGAAATCTGTACAACTTTTGGAAACCAATCAACTTATGAACTAAGTGCATCAGCAGGGAAAATAGCTTTTCTTCTTTTTTTTGCCATGCGCACGCAGGCCAGCACGCAAATACACTGGCAAACACACATGTACACAGGCACACACACATACCATTTGTGCCAACCCCATACTGTGTGACACACAACAACAGCAGCTGTCTGATGGTGAAGGCTAGAGGAATCATTGGATGAATCATAGAACAGATACATCATCATGAGCCCCGAGCTGTGCCCTGGACACCATATGTGAACTGATTGCCCCCAATCTATCCTCAGAGTTCGTACTGCTTGGTGACCTAAACTGGGATATGCTTAACACCCCGGCCAACCTACAATCTAAACTAGATGCCCTCAATCTCACACAAATTATCAACGAACCTACCAGGTACAACCCAAAATCTGTAAACATGGGCACCCTCATAGATATCATCCTGACAAATGTACCCTCTAAATACACCTCCGCTGTCTTCAACCAGGAACTCAGCGATCACTGCCTTATTGCCTGCGTCCGTAATGTGTCCGCGGTCAAACGACCACCCCTCATCACTGTCAAACGCTCCCTAAAACACTTTAGCGAGCAGGCCTTTCTAATTGACCTGGCCTGAGTATCCTGGATGGATATTGACCTCATTCTGTCAGTAGAGGATGCCTGGTTGTTCTTTAAAAGTGCTTTCCTCTCAATCTTAAATAAGCATGCCCCATTCAAAAAATTCAGAACTAAGAACAGATATAGCCCCTGGTTCTCCTGAGACTTGACTGCCCTTGACCATCACAAAAACATCCTGTGGCGTACTGCATTAGCATCGAACAGCCCCCGCGATATGCAACTTTTCAGGGAAGTCAGGAACCAATATACACAATCAGTTAGGAAAGCAAAGGCTAGCTTTTTCAAACAGAAATTTGCATCCTGTAGCTCTAACTCCAAAAAGTTTTGGGACACTGTAAAGTCCATGGAGAATAAGAGCACCTCCTCCCAACTGCCCACTGCACTGAGGCTAGGAAACATTGTCACCACCGATAAATCTACAATAATCGAGAATTTCAAGAAGCATTTTGCTACGGCTGGCCATGCTTTCCACCTGGCTACCACTACCCCGGCCACCAGCTCTGCACCCTCCGCTGCAACTTGCCCACGCTGCAACTTACCGATCACTGCACCTGTACACAGCCCATCTGTAATTAGCCCATCCAACTACCTCATCCCCATATTGTTATTTATTTTGCTAATTTGCACCCCAGTATCTCTATTTGCACATCATCTTTTGCACATCTATCGTTCCAGTGTTAATACGAAATTTTTACTATTTTGCACTATGGCCTATTTATTGCCTTAGCGCCATAATTTACTACATTCGCACACACTGTATATATATTTTCTGTTGTATTTTTGACTTTATGTTTTGTTTTACCCCATATGTAACTCTGTGTTGTTGTTTTTATCGCACTGCTTTGCTTTATCTTGGCCAGGTTGCAGTTGTAAATGAGAACTTGTTCTCAACTGGCTTACCTGGTTAAATAAAGGTGAAATAAAAAACATTTTAAAAAATGAGCACTGGACTGGTCTGAGCATGGGAGGGGGACCTTGAACTGGGACAACAACCCACAGAACTGTAGTGTGCATCACCATTACTGGAGAAAATGGAGTATATCTATTTCAAGTGGGTCTTTGTGAAGTGCAGCTACTTCGAGACAAAACAAACATATATTGAGTGTACCCACTATGCCCAAAACAGGCCATTTTGAATAGTAATTGTGTGACACACCAGGGTACAAAAATAGTACAGTGACAACATGGACTAATGCACTACTGTTGTACTAATATAGTGATATTAGTACAACAGTAGTGCATTAGTCCATGTTGTCACTGTACTATTTTTGTACCCTGGTGTCTGTGTGTTGGCCCTCCTGGTCTGACAGCGCAGGACTCCTTCTGTCTACCTTGCTCTGGTGTGGTCTACACTAAATGCCCTTTAGGGGGGAACAACATCGTAGCCTTTCAAACACTCTACCTTAAACTGTTAGGTTGAATTGTTAATGAGAGCTTTGGCTCTCTACACGAACACTCTCAGTGTGTCCTGTCGACTGGAGCGCTAAAACATTACAATGGTGTGTGTGTGTGTGTGTGTGTGTGTGTGTGTGTGTGTGTGTGTGTGTGTGTGTGTGTGTGTGTGTGTGTGTATGTGAGTGTGTGTGTGTGTGTGTGTGTGTCATCTGACACCCTGCAAGCACATGGGCAACAATAGCCTTCTATGTTAATCAGTGAGCGTGATATACCACAAACTCGCCGCTAACCCAACAGGGAATCTTAGCCTACAAAAGCATCTATTTATATCTCTTAGAAGTTCTCCTTTGCTTGTCCCTTTCATTAATGCTGGTGCCAGCTCCCCCAGACACAAGTCTTTAATTAGAACAAGGATCGCAGCAGCTGAGCGCCCTGGCAAATTATTATGAGGGCTTGGATCCTGCAATCTGAATAGAGGGGGAAGAGAGGGGGAGAGGAGATTGACTGGGGCCAGCTCAACTGGCTTTGACCCACAGGACACAAGAGACCCTTCTGCTATTAATGATTCAATCATACAGGCGCAATGGCATTTTAAATTGCATCTTTCTCCTTTAATTGCACATTTTAAGAAGTAATTGGACATCATTTGAGTTTAAATTTGATTTAGTTCTTGGAATTTAGATTTGTTGGGATGTGGATATAAAAACTCCTCTATCTCGAACTCAAAAGCTTACAACATTCCAGTCCGTAGTCATAGAAATCATAGAAATGAATGAGAACTGCACTGACTTGTAACTGGGAGATGCACAGTTAAAACGATATTTGAGGAATTGCATATTTAATGTTAATTAAACATGGTTCAATTTCAAATACTTAAATAATGAATTGCCATAGGGACAGATTGACGTTTCATTTGCTGCTGATTAAAACTACAGAGGGATCCGCTAACTACTTCTCTGTCTTCTGATTGTTTTTGGTAATACAGCATTTCATCATGCATCCGTAGCTACCTCGAGGTGATGTGGTCTCCATACGGTTTTACCTACAGTCTGCACCACGGCAACATCCTCACCTTGGAAACCAGAATTCCTCTTGTTCCGCCTGGCATCGTTACCATAGTGAACCATGTGACCTCTCTCCTCCTGTTTATTGCAAACTGTTGTCCTCTGGAGTAGAAAGAACACGTGATTAACCTCTACATGGCCAGTGTGTTGTGTTTACTTCCCTCAGTACAACAGTACTGTCATTGTTGGCCTGTTGTAATCTAGTGACATCTAGATACAGTATTTCTACAGGTGTAAGCAAAATAGATTTGTGCTTACACCTGTTCATCAATAGGAGATATATTACTGTTGTGGCAAGACTGGCTTTTGAAAAGGCTTGTCTGCAGGAAGGAAATATTCAGTTTGATTTATGTTCCGGAAATCTCTGTTTGGCTCAGATAGCTAAAAAAAAAGAAAAGACTACACCAACTTCTGTTTTTTTCCTGCAAAATTACACTTGTTTGGACAAATATTTTTCACAGAACAGTTTGTTGCTTGAGGGAAATATTGGATGGGCCCCCAAAAAATAAAACATATATATATAATCAGAACACAAAAGCACAAGGTAGCATGAAGGGTCATTTCCGCCCAACATTTCAACTTCTAGTAAATAAACAGTGTTTCATTCAAAAAGACCACAACTATAAATCAGCTTGCAATTATACCACATTACCAGCAACAACAACAAAAATGCTTTCTCTTCTCTCACCCCACAGATGATGTGTTTTCATGCGTACATTCATTATACGCTATAAAACTAATTATCTAACTTCAAGCATCAAATGTGTATTGTTTCCATGGCGACAGGCTTTTCTTAGCCACCCACGTCACATATAGAACAATGCCACAGATATTTCACCGGATGTATAAATGTGAAGCATCCACTTGGTGTTTTCACTCACTACCAAATATGGTAGTGAGAGGAAGCACAGTGGCCGGCAGTGGGAGAAGATGGAACGTGATGGATTTTGGCTGACATTCTGCAGATTTTCTCATCAATGAAACATTTGATCTGAATACAGTTTTCTGTTCCCAAAACTAGAATCTGTTACGAACAGAGTGGACTACATTTTGTAGACTTGTAAAAATTGTATTTTTTCGAAGGAGTGCAAAGGCGAATTGAGTTATTGCACACGCACACTTCACAGAGTAGGCTAGGTATGCTAGAATGTGCCAATAGGATCTCGCTTGCTCATGCTTGACTCTGCCCACCTCCATGCTTGTTCTGTCCACTATGACTCATTTGTTCCCATTTTGAACGACGAGCTGTGGTCTATCTTGGTTTAGCTATAAACATTTGCCCATGCGGTGTCACGTTCCACATTGTGTCTAAACTTGCAACACACGACACACTTATTTGTCAAAGTCAGGAATCGTTTCAGCCTTCTGCACATGAAACGTGAATTAATTACTCTAAAAGATTAAAGCGATTAATCACGCTGAGAAGATGAGTATTAACCCTGTTGATAGCGGTTGGTATGAATCTACCAGTGTATAAAAAACACACTAAAACACTGTGGATAAAAACATCTCTCCCTGTCGATGAAATAGGACAAGGCAGCCAACGGACTGTGGGCTGAGATACTGGGGGTCATCTGTTTGAATAATGCATGACAGTATTATCTCAAAATAACCACATTCTAAAAATGACTGGTTACCCTGGGCTCTTTCCTTGTCTATCTCTGTGCAAGGGTACTTTAGATGTGGGGGACTGGCTTTCTGGCTACATTCAGGAGCATTTACATGGGAATTCCACAAATTCATGTATAGTATATGTATAATGTTTAGTACACAATATATGGAAATTGAAAGCTAGATCTTGGTAATCAGGCCAAATTAATATGAAATCTTTGAGGTTGAGAATGTGGCGATTGGGGCTAATAAGAGTTAGGTAGCTTAGTGGTTAAGAGCATTGGGCCAGTAACCGAAAGGTAAATGGTTCAAATCCCTGAGCCGACTAGGTGAAACATCTGTTGATGTGCCCTTGAGCAAGGCACTTAACCCTAATTGCTTCTGTAAGTCGCTCTGGATAAGAGCATCTGCTAAATGACTAAAATGTAAATGTCTACTGAATCAATGGCACATCGATCTAATTTGACTAATACACAGGTAACTGTAATGAGATACTAACATACGGCCATACTATGATTCCCTACTATGCAGGTTACTGAGGCACAGTGTCTTACTGTAGATAGGCTAGCAAAACAATATTAACCACACTCTGATAAAAAAGGTACTTAAAGGGCTACAAACCATTGAGGTATAAAAGAACTGGAGACTGAGTACAAGATGTCCGACCATTGTTTTCAAGGTAATCTACTCACGTTTGCATACGCCGATACATGGACCATCTATATCTGGGTTGCATTCAGTTTACACGGCCCAACTTCACGTGTGCACAGGGAGCAGCGCAAGCAGCGATGACGTCATCATGTCATGTCTGCTGTGAGTGATGGAGTGATAAAAAAATAAAAATCGGCCTCAGCGACAATTATTTGAATAATTCAATGGATGCATTGTGCACAAAGGTGATGACTAAAGTGTCTTATTAGGAATGTTCTAATCTGACTTCTCTATGGGGCCGTCTATGGAAATAGTATTTCTGGGCTGGACGTCAGTTAAACTGCAGTACCGAAGCAAGACTGTAGGAGCACTCAAAACCATGATTCTAGACCCGACCCCTAGCCCCTTGGTACAAACGTTTGTCACTGTACCCTGTAAGGTACGTCCATTGTGCCATTAGTTATAGGTACATAACTATACCCTTGCAGTTCGTACCTTAGAAGTATTTTAAGTGGCAAAACTATAGCTCTTCGCTATACGAAGTCCCTCATGAGACATGCCTCTCCACCTTCCCATTTCTGACATCAATATAGCGAATTCGTGGGGTAGCCCGACCGGGATGCAAACCTGGGTCCAGCGACTGTCAAGCCAACACCTTAACCATTACACCAAGAGGTTCAGACCACTTGACTAGGTCGCTCAGTGTTGAGTTAAGGTTGCTACAATATTAATTACAGCTCTTTAATTGTCACATGCTCTTATAAGCCTTTATAAAGACTTCATAACTGTCAGCGGACATGCTCAAACTTTAATTAACATAACCGTAGACCACTTAAACTGGTACAACACTTCCACTCACGGGTGGCTAAATATAACTAACTAACTGAAAGCCACTCCACCACTAAGCCACGCCTCCAATGATTGTACCTTTATTTAAAAAATATTGGGTACCAAAATGTACCACTACACTAGATTATCTGCACATGTACCCTAATAGGTACCGAACAGTACATTGTGAGATCATATGTCTACCTCTGAAGGTACATTATGTGTATTTCGATATTTTTATACCACAGGGAACAATACTGTACCCTAACCATATCCTTTTCTCTGAGAGTGCACATGTTAGATATAAGCTATGTGCTTAGTGCTAACCCTGTATGCTGTGGTAAATATGGGGACTGTGCTGCAGAGGAATAAGAGTGGTAGCATAGAAGAGTGTTTCTGTGCTCCTTTCCCCCTCACTGGGACTAGAAATGTCATGATCAGCTAGTAATAAGAAGGGAGGGTGGAGGTGGAGATGGTTTCACACACTACTGCATCACAGTTGATTTTTCCGTTCCCTTCCAAAAACCAATGCAAACAAGGTCCTGAGTTTATATGTCAAGATTTTCTAGCTTTAAACCACAACCTCATCTTCCAATTACTATTACTATAAACAAGAGATTACTATAGAACAATACAGGAACTGAATTGACTGTTTAATTGTTGTCCCCAACAATTGAAATCTTCATAAAACGTAAAAAATAGCACAAGTCAAGTAGGATTCCCTATTTCTAGTCACATTTGCTCATATGTTGACTGAAAAAGACAGTCTTCCCCACTCAATCTTTTTTCGACCGCTCAGTGTCCAAAATGTACCTCAGAAGAACAACTCCAATCTGACATTTCTGACATTTCCTAACATGTTTCTATAGCTTCTCCTTCTCCATTGATAGCTGTATGAAGTGTGCTGTATTGACCAGAGAGTATCCTATTGTAGCCTATATCTTCAACATAGGGGCGAAACACACAGATGGAGTTCTGGTTGGACAGAACAACTACAAATTCCCGTTAGCCACTGCTTAGAATGAAATGAAAGGAGAGTCCATCTCTGGTTAAATAGAGAGCTCAGTAAAAACAGATCAGTAGATAGAGAAGAACCACAGAACTACAATGTTCCTCCAGGTCACCCTGTCAGTGGTTCAGAACTACAATGTTCCTCCAGGTCTCCCTGTCAGTGGTTCAGATCTACAGTCTTCCTCCAGGTCACCCTGTCAGTGCACTGAGGCTAGGAAACACTGTCACCACCGATAAATCTACGATAATCGAGAATTTCAATAAGCATTTTGCTACGGCTGGCCATGCTTTCCACCTGGCTACGCCTACCCTGGCCACCAGCTCTGCACCCTCCGCTGCAACTTGCCCAAGCCCTCCCCCCCGCTTCTCCTTCACCCAAATTCAGATAGCTGATGTCCTGAAAGAGCTGCAAAATCTGGACCTCTACAAATCAGCTGGTCTAGACAATCTGGACCCTTTCTTTCTAAAATTAGCCGCCGAAATTGTCGCAACCCCTATAACTAGCGTGTTCAACCGCTCTTTCGTATCGTCTGAGATCCCCAGAGATTGGAAAGCTGCCGCGGTCATCCCCCTCTTCAAAGTGGGTGACACTCTAGATCGAAACTGTTACAGACCTATATCCATCCTGCCCTGCCTTTCGAAAGTATACAAACAGATCACCTACCATGGGTGCACCTCAGCCACGCTCAAGGTCCTAAACGATATAATAACCGCGATCGATAAAAGAGTCGTCTTTATCGACCTGGCCAAGGCTTTTGACTCTGTCAATCACCGCATTCGTATTGGCAGACTAAATAGCCTTGGTTTCTCAAATGACTGCCTCGCCTGGTTCACCAACTACTTCTCAGATTGAGTTCAATGTGTCAAATCGGAGGACCTGTTGTCTGGAACTCTGGCAGTCTCTATGGGGGTGCCACAGGGTTCAATTCTCGGGCCGACTCTATTCTCTGTGTATATCAATGATGTCGCTCTTGCTGCTGGTGACTCTCAAATCCACCTCTATGCAGACGACACCATTTTGTATACATCTGGCCCTTCATTGGACACTGTGTTAACAAACCTCCAAACGAGCATCAATGCCATACAACACTCCTTCCGTGGCCTCCAACTGCTCTTAAACGCTAGTAAAACTAAATGCATGCTCTTCAATCGAATGCTGCTTGCACCCGTCCGCCCGACTAGAATCACTACTCTCGGCGGGTCTGACTTAGAATATGTGGACAACTACAAATACCTAGGTGTCTGGTTAGACCGTAAAATCTCCTTCCAGACTCACATTAAGCATCTCCAATCCAAAGTTAAATCTAGAATCGGCTTCCTATTTCGCAACAAAGCCTCCTTCACTCATGCTGCTAAACATGCCCTCGTAAAACTGACTATCCTACCGATCCTTGACTTCGGCGATGTCATTTACAAAATAGCTTCCAACACTCTACTCAGCAAATTGGATGGAGTCTATCACAGTGCCATCCATTTTGTCACCAAAGCCCCATATACTACCCACCATTGTGACCTGTATGCTCTCGTTGGCTGGCCCTCACTACATATTCGTCGCCAAACCCACTGGCTCCAAGTCATCTATAAATCACTTCTAGGCAAATCCCAACCTTATCTTAGCTCATTGGTCACCATAGCAACACCCACCCGTAGTATGCGTTCCAGCAGGTATATCTCACTGGTCATCCACAAAGCCAAGACCTTCTTTGGCCGCCATTCCTTCCAGTTCTCTGCTGCAAATGACTGGAACGAACTGCAAAAATCTCTGAAGCTGGAGACACTTATCTCCCTCACTATCTTTAAGCATCAGTTGTCAGAGCAGCTTACCGATCACTGCACCTATACACAGTCCATTTGCAATTAGCCCACCCAACTACCTCATCCCCATATTGTTATTTATTTTGCTCATTTGCACCCCATTATCTCTATTTGCACATCATCTTTTGCACATATATCACTCCAGTGTTAATACAAAATTATAATTATTTTTGCACTATGGCCTATTTATTGCCTTACCTCCATAACTTACTACATTTGCACACACTGTATATAGATTTTCTATTGTGTTATTGACTGTACGTTTTGTTTATTCCATATGTAACTATGTGTTGATGTTTTTTTCTCGCACTGCTTTGCTTTATCTTGGCCAGGTTGTAGTTGTAAATGAGAACTTGTTCTCAACTGGCTTACCGGGTTAAATAAAGGTGAAATAAAAAAAATAAAAGTGGTTCAGAACTACAGTGTTCATCCAGGTCACCCTGTCAGTGGTTCAGAACTACAGTCTTCCTCCAGGGCTCCCTGTCAGTGGTTCAGAACTACAGTCTTCCTCCAGGTCTCCCTGTCAGTGGTTCAGAACTACAGTCTTCCTCCAGGTCACCCTGTCAGTGGTTCAGAACTACAGTCTTCCTCCAGGTCACCCTGTCAGTGGTTCAGAACTACAGTCTTCCTCCAGGTCTCCCTGTCAGTGGTTCAGAACTACAGTGTTCCTCCAGGTCACCCTGGCAGTGGTTCAGAACTACATTCTTCCTCCAGGTCACCGTGTCAGTGGTTCAGAACTACAGTCTTCCTCCATGTCTCCCTGTCAGTGGTTCAGAACTACAGTCTTCCTCCATGTCACCCTGTCAGTGGTTCAGTCAAGTCAACACCACCTCTTCCTTGAAAAACACATTGGAGCATCACTCGATTTTACTGCGGTAAGGTTAAAGACAAAGTGTCTTGGACAGAACATTGAATCAAGCCTCTGATAAATAGTGTAAGCAAAAAGCACAACTTAACTTTGCTGAGAAACTTCTATGGGAAATATTGGAAAATGTTACAGAGAGAGGCAGCCTCTGGAAAGGCAAAGTACTGTATACACATAGGGTTTAATCCAGAGAGCTGGCAGCTAAACTCTGATGACTCAGACACCACATTATGGAAATCCTATTCATTCATTCAAATTCAATTCCTTTCAATTCTTCTCAAAACCACCACTTCTCCCTTCTTTCCATGACAGGGTAATAGAATAGAACAAGAGGAGAATGAGTCAGGAAGGTCTTCCTAATGGATGAATAAAGCTGTGATCACTCCAACCGCTGTGTCTCATCATCTGGAAATCTAACTGTACCTGCCAAGTTACAAGGCTCTACCCAGGATATACTTTTGTGTGTAATTTCCCAGGGCTCTATTCAACAGTAGCTATTGTAAGTAATATAACTGGAGAAAATAATGGTGTCATGTTGGCTTTACAACGTGGTGGCTTATCAAATAATTAACATTAATTGAAGGTAATTTATAATAACCAAATACAGTTAATATTAATTCCCTGGTTGTACATATTAAGATTTGGTGTATTTTGTATGGTAGCATTGAGACAACGTAATAGAGGTCAGGACTCACAACACTTCACTTAGCCTATTTCACATTTCACCTGCTAAACATGTTTACTCTGTGTGCTCTTGGAATTGATTGTCATGAGCATGATGTTAACAACAACAACAACAACAATAAGAGCACTACAAACAAATAGGCCTAATACTCAATTAAAGAGCAGGCTCTGAACAACAACCACTCAGCTACCAATCCACAGCCAACATGAATTTGTGTCCATTAATACTCAAATTGTCGTGTCAGGATGCAGCAATAACACTACAAAAGCACCCAATTACCCTTTTAGACTGTGATGCCATTTAGAGTGTGATTCATCTGTCCCCAATCAGAATGGTGCTCACCTACTGTTTGAACCCATGACGCTTCCATCCATCAACAGAAAACCACTGTCTCTGACAATTAGCCTGTGGTCAGTGACAGATTATAGGCCTCAGCACTCACAGCCTCACTACCCAGCATTAACAGTCAGCTATCATCAAGAACAACCAAGACCAACTGTAAGCCCAACACATCACAGACATCTATTGTACTCTGGGTTTTAAAATGAGTTCTCTCTGCACTGGTTGCCTTTCTCTAGTCTTAGATCAATAGTCAATGTCTCTGTATGTGATTGACATTGATCCATTGATTCAGCCTAATGCATCTGCATGTCTCAGTGACAGTGGCTGCATGAGAAAATGATCAGTAATCACTCCAAGGACAATTTACAGTGACAAAACAGAGTGTGCTGGCGGGTGGTGGCATCTCATTGGTGGATGTTTTGATTCTTTATTTATCAGTGGGCCGACTCCCTCCTGCCTCTGTCGACTGGAGAGTTCTGACTGACATTGAGAGTGTACACCACAGCAGGGACCCTCCCCAGTCCCCTGTCTCTCTCTCTGTCTCACTTTCCCCTTTCTCTCTCTCTCTGGCAGGCAGATATGTGGGCCTCTGGGACCCCCGAGCATCACAAGGGGGCCTTATCTTCACAACAGACAAGAAACCCAACTTAGACCCAACATCAAAGCCGGAGGGAGAGAAACTTCAGATGCATGTCTGACTGAACAATAGAGCCAGTAGCAGCAGTCCCACATTTGGCTGCAGCACATCCACAACACATGCTAGTTAAAGATTAGGCCTACCAGACATAACATACTCACTTCTCAAATAGTTCCAGAGGGCCGATAACTAGAAATGATTTATGTAACTTTCCCAAGATATCTGATTCACTGCAATAATTACAATCAACACAACAATGGAAACCTATCAATGTGCACCCAGAAATGTGGAATGATTGAATTATGTATTGATGGAATCAGGGTAGCTCAGTCTGCTTATGGAAAGAGCTGTGCATGTTAACAGAAATGTCAACTGGACACAGCCAGGAACATGATCATTTCATAGTTGCTGATTATTAATAAGGGCTGCAATCACTTCGCATCAGATATATACGCTCGCCCTGGCCTACGCTTGGCTGCAGTGTCCATAGAGCAGGGATCATCAACTAGATTCAGCCGCGGTCCAAATTGTTTCTTCAGCGCATGGGGGCCGGAACATAATTACAAATTATTTGTAGACTGCAAATTAACCGCACGAAGCCCAAACAGATATAATATTTGACTAAAACATAATAATTTCAAACATTGCTTATATTTGTATGTGATCACATCTCTCTATTATGTGTAGGAATACTTGGGAACAAATTCCTTAAATTAAAATCACTTGCAGCTGATTTGCTGGTGTTTGTACAGTCTGTTATGTCCAACAATAAAATATTGGTTTAAAAAAAAGTGTTTTTATTAATAAAGCCAGCGGGCCGCCAGTTGGGGAACCCTGCCATAAAAAGAGAGAGAGAGAGAGAGAGAGAGAGAGAGAGAGAGAGAGAGAGAGAGACTTCAGTTCTGTTCAGAGAGAGAGGTTGTGAGAGACCAACTCAGAAAGACTCACTCTTACCCCTAGAGATACCTTCCTTGACATAATGAAGGGGCCACTTCACACACTAACTCTTCCGCCAGATAATTCAAGTGCAGCTTGGGAAGAAACGCCAGGCAGCGCCGCTCTTGACTCTGAAGCATTGAGTTTTTATTGAATTACGTGCTAGGATTTATGCACCTGTTATTCATGACAAGTCAACTGTGTAAAGCAATAGCTAAGCCCATTTGACAAAGGGGATATATGTCATGCTAAGAATTAGCTAGCACAGTTATCAAACTCAAGCACAGTCATCAAACCCAAGCATATAAAACACATGTCAAGCCAAACGCTAGCCAGTGAGTCCATCTATAACACATAACAGACAGAATTGCACATCATCAAAAGACAAGCAGCTCAAAGGCATCAATGAACGGACGGGGGACAGCAGATTGGA
>LR778256.1:10693086-10729945 GCA_902810595.1 Coregonus sp. 'balchen'
CCCTGGCATTGGGGAGGTGGGTCCCCTTTTCCCCAAAAAGCGGCACAGGGGCCGTGGTAGTGAAATAAGTAGACTTTATTGGAGTTGGGGGGTGAGTTATTTCCACGGTCGGCTGTTCTGGGATCTGGCACTTTCAGAACCGGCCAGGGAGGATGCCTGTTGACTCATCCGACACTGGACGCTTTGGAGTGGGCACTGCTGGTAGACATGCGGCTGCTGAACCGGCCTGGGAAAGAGAAAAACACACACAATCTCACATCAATGATAAGTAACTTGTTATTGCCATCTACTGGTAGGTTTGTTAGTTACTACACAATGCAACAAAGGGCTCCATTCCCCAAAAGTTTTATAAACTTTTCTATATCCATCTACTCGAGCTTGCCAATCTACTCTTTGCTGTTAGCCTTTAGCATAGCCTTACTGTTGGAGTCTAAATGGTATGTGTTTGTTAGCCTGTTAGTTGTTTGCCTTTTTGAAATGTGCCTTACTGTTGGTGTCTGAGGGAATGAGCACCCTCCTCCAGGTGTGTCGGGATGTTGGCCAGGTCGTCTGAGGTGAACCTCCACCTCCTGTCGGCTGGCGGGAACAACTGTCTGGGGGGAGCGCTTTCTGCCTGCTGTCGCCCTGGGAGACGGGAGCTTTACGCCGGGAGGGAGCCTGTTTGTCATCCCCTCAGGAAACGTCTGAGCTATCACCTTCAGGCCTAGGGAGGAGGAGGTGAGAAAGGTGGGAGGGATAGCCCAGCGAGTTTAACATAACATTCAATGTGATGTGACAGTGCAGTGATTCCAAAGCTTCCACTTGAGCCCCGTACATCCTGAACTGACCTCCAGATAGCATGAACAGGTTCTTGAAGCCCCACTCACACATGGTGGTGGCTGCCTGCCATCCTCTCTTCCTCATCATAGACGATGATGATCTTACCCAGACATTTTTCCTGCACACAATTTTGGTTAAGGGGATCCCATTCATTACATTACAGTGGGTAAACAAAAGGATGATCAACATGTCTGTGGATATTTTACTAGTGTATAAAATTTCAGATTTAATGTGAGTTAGGCAATAATAATATGGTGTTAGTTTTTTCAGTGGAAGATACATAATCCAGCACTTCCTTGGTGTAGGGATTCATTGTTTGTGACAGGGTTGTGATTGGGTAATTTGATGCTGAGGGGGAAAATAGAGATATTAGAAAATTACATAGAAAAATAATAATAATAATACCATCAGGGCAAACAGGTCCTATACACTGAGTATACCAAACATTAGGAACACCTTCCTGATATTGAATTGCACCCCCCCCCTTTGCCCTCAGAACAACCTCAATTTCATCGGTGCATGGACTCTACAGGTGTCGAAAGTGTTCCACAGGGATGCTGGCCCATGTTGACCCCAAGTGACATCGATAAGGGATCATAGCATTAACCTGGATTGACCTGGTCATCTATGTCATGGAAAGAGCATCTGTTCCTAATGTTTTGTACACTCTGTTTAGTACACTCCATAACTACCGCTATAATTTGCTGGTCTGGTCACGTAGTCCTGGTCCAATATTATTTAAATTCTAAAGATGACTTTAAACGAACTCTGCTGGGAGGGTTCAGATAGATTATGTGGAATGAATGCTGAGAGGGATAGGGTTACAGCTGTGCCTGGGGATATGGGTTGCGGTTATGGATGTGGTTTTATAGTTGTGCAGGTGTGGAGAGAGTATGTATAGTGGAGGTCATTTTGAGAACAGGTCTTTTGTGCCGTTGTTGGTGGGGGTGTGTGTGAAAGAAAGACACCGTTAAAAGTGGGGCACTGAGTTACCTTTGAAGCAGGGACCTGGGCAACATCGTTTGTTTTTTGACGAACTGAACCAATGTGGGGATGACATGGGGAACCTTTGGGCGGGTCAACAGACGTGCCCCGTCTGCTTCAGACAACTGACTTATTATCTGCGGTGGAAATAGAGCATAGAGATGCTGTTGTTCAGTTAGAGTACTGCCTCAATTTTAAATTAAAACTAACGTTAGTTGACTGACATTTGCAGGTTTGGTTGACTCATGCAGAATGGGCATTCTCAGTTAATTTAAATGTAAACTGGGGCTGCAGATCAAATTGAAAATGGTGCAAAACATAAATAGTGCCTTATTTGTCAAAAACTAATATTTTTCTTACCTTCCAGCCTTGGTGTTTCATCATAACTCACCCTTTTGTTCAGGTCCGATACCGATGCTACCTGAATTACCTAAATGAAAAAAGAATAAGAAAACTAGTGATTGATATAACATGTAGGCTACTTCCACGCAAACAAAAATAGCAGATGCAACTCTCAGAATAAAGAACATACAAGTATGTCTTTGCCATCACTGAACTAAAAATACGTTATCACCAACTGTGCAAATGTTGTAAATTTAAGCCTTTGAAGAGTTTATCCTTTCTGTACCTGTAAACTAAACAAACATTTTCAGTTTCTCTCAAAATAGTTTAGAGAACAGTCAAGAGTTTCAAATTGGAAAATGTTCAACAAAGACATTGGGGAAAACCCCCAAGGATTTTCTCTTATAACTATCCCAAAGTCAATCCTCTACAGACACTAGTCAAACTCAAGCCCCTCACCATAAATCTAAGACCCCCCCTACAGTGTTTCCCCTATATTCACAGACACGCTATGGCCAGCCACCGCTCTATTCATCACCCCTTACAGTGGAACGTCCTTTTAAAATGTCACCAAAGTGACCTTCTCACATTCATTCTACAAACAGGTTTTTTTTCTGCCATAGAAAGTAATGGGGGGTCGCCTAAATCCAAACATAAAAAAACACACATTTTAAACTTAAACACTAAAACCAGTATAAAGTATTCTCTCAGCTCCATGGCAAAATGTGTAGAATTGGGAGGAAAATGTGCTTTAAAACAGCAAATTGTGCCTGTGGCCAAGAGGGCCTGTAAAAATAAAAGTGTCGGGCGGCGAGTTTCAAATAGTGCCCGCCCCCACCCCCTCACCCATTGCTTATCCCTGAGAAATCGTAAAAGAAAATGCCTGAGCGGAGTTCCCACATCTGGTTTTCAGCAGAAAAGGAAGCTAGTTGAATTAACTATATCCCTGAAAACCGGATGCATTACCTTCTTGGGAACTCCGCTAAGGGGTGTGCATGAACTGAAACACCAAACAGAACCTGATAGTGGACCATAACTGTTTTTTCATGACAAAAATGCTTATTGGCCCCATCACAAAATCAAGTAGCCCAAGACTGTCCACTGCTCCTTGTTTTAGTAATAGGGACAAAAAAGCAGGTAGTTTTTGTCACAATGACAACAACCCTACCAATCGTTATTGACAACAACAAACCCCACCAATCATTGTCGGTTGAACAAATACACATTTTTTAGATTTAGGGCAAACAATCCCCCTTTTCTTTTTACAACACCTGTTTTGGGTATGTTTGAACTGGAGTTATAGATTTCAGGCTAATGAGCCTCCCTAGGCCCTGACCCAAACTAGAAGTCTGTAATTAAAACTATCTTACTTTTCTTAATCTCCTCCAGCCTCTCCACATACTTCGTCAGGGTGCATCCAATCAAATGACAACAGGTTTCCACCAACACTGACGATAACAAGCAAAGATTTGATTAATCAATATGATCTACTGATTTTCTCAATAAATACGAACGCAAACGGAGTTAGGGGGGCCCCGTCGATACCAGTATCGCAATTTTTTTATTGGCAAAAAAGAAAACACGAAGCAGAACAAATTCTTTGGTCCTTTAAAAACCTGCTGCATGTAAAATTTTGTGCTATAGCTTGAAAATAAATAAATGTTACCCCTGGATGAAAACATAATGATGTTTGTGTCCAACATTAGGGCTTTTTTTCCCTAAAGAAGTTAAATCCGCTTTGTGTTTTGTTTCCTTGCCACGTACTGACGAGTATCGCGATACTGGTATCGTCCCGGCCATAATTGGAGTCCTTTGGCACTGGTAACCAAGCCTATAACACTTGAATAACACGAGTTGTGGAATATGTGATATTTGGGGTTCTGGGAATTCTCTTTTTCATGTACTGTGAGATGGGGAAAACACAAAATTTGTGATTTGCTCTGTTGTCATGGCACCCTTTACCAAGCTGTATAAATATTAGGCATTGTGGAGAAAGAAGAACTGCTGGATATGTACGGCAAGTTCCCTCCACAACTACACATATTTGGTTAGTAGGACCCTAGAGAGTATTTTCCACTCCACTTTAGCTGAGACAGGTAGAAAAGATCTCTCTACAGCCCAACATTCTCAACATACCAGTGTCAACATAGTAATTTTTTCATTATTGGTCTTCAATGTTTTTAAAAACAGATATATATATATATATATTTTTAAATCATTAATTCCATATTGCCTTTTCTTGTTGCACAATAAAAATGGGCATTAATTAAAATTCCAGATCTTTTGAATGAGTAATCCACATTGGAATGTTTTGAAACGCAGGCTTTTATTTAGAAGGGTTTCCTCATTACTATACAAATGTCATTTGTGCTGCTAGCAGAATACTAGTTGGCATATTACATTTACATTTTAGCAGACGCTCTTATCCAGAGCGACTTACGTTAGTGAATGCATACATTTTCATACTGGCCCCCCGTGGGAATCAAACCCACAACCCTGGCGTTGCAAACGCCATGCTCTACCAACTGAGCTACACAGGACCTATTTGAGAGTCTTCAAATAGCCACCTTTATTACCCATGAAGGTCATGATAGGCCACAGAGTCCCTAAACCAGAGGCGCAACATTGTGAGATTCCCGGGAACACTTGCAAACAGACCAAACAGCCAGGCTGGGGTTTGAGAAGTCAATGAGAGAAGAGAAACATTCTTCCTTAGTTGTTAATTTTCTCAAAATCTAAAGGCACAACCTAGATTCAAGCCAATGTCTTAAGTAGACGAACATGTTATTGCTCCAACTCCAAAAACAACTTTTATCCAAAAGAGAGGCTTTGATTTGATGGCCTGCACATGCACAGATCAGCGCGAGACGACAGTTAGGACCCGATCACGTTATTCTACGCATGAGCTTAGCTAGCCAACGTCACCCTGACATTGCCTACAATTTCTATTGGAGAAGCAGTTTAAGCCTATATTCATACTGTACTGTCTTTTTGGTTAAGCTCACTGGAAAAATCATGTATTTAACATTAGGCCTAACTCTAGCTAGCAATGTCTGACCCTGGACAAAGCAGTCATGCACTACAGAAGCTGAATTGTTCATTAATAGTCATACCCTTCCATTACATGTTTATGAAATGTTTCAGTGCCTGTCAAGTCAACCCAGCCAACTTGCTAACGTTAAGCTAGCTAGCTAATTAAAAGTGTTTGGCAGGCTAACATGCTAGCCTGCTAGCTACATTTAATTTGATGATTGAAGATCTAGCTAGCTAACTAGCTAGCTATGATAGCAAAACTAGCTACTTTTCCTCATCAACTAGCTAGCCAGCCCTTGATCATGACTCGTAGTTCCATTACATCCACATAAAGAGTCATTAGAAGAAGGCGTCTTCTGTACTGGGGAGTTATGTTAAGAGCCCTGACGCTTGGTCTGAACATTAACACGCATCGCTTGCGGTACGGTTTTGGAAGTATAAGGACCTTATCTTTCATATCAGCAAAGAAACAACAACAAAAAAAAGGTTAAATTGATACACACCCTTAGGGTTCCCACACGGCCATATCTCCATGTTACAGTGCGTGTTTACTACAAGACAGACGGAAGACAGAGGGACCACCTATGCTAAATTAAACTGAACAAAATAATAAAACGTAACATGCAACAATTTCTAGATTTTACTTAGTTACAGTCATATAAGGAAATCAGTAAATTGAAATCAATTCATTAGGCCCTAATCTATGGATTTCACATGATTGGGAATACAGATATGCCATCTGTTGGTCACAGATACCACACAAAAAATGGTAAGGGTGTGGATTAGAAAATCAGTCAGTATCTGGGTTGACCACCATTTGCCTCATGCAGCGCGACATCTCCTTCGCATAGAGTTGATCAGGCTGTTGATTGTGGCCTATGGAATGTTGTCCCACTCCTCTTCAATGGCTGTGCGAAGTTGCTGGATATGTCGGGAACTGGAACATGCTGTCATACATGTCGATCCAGAGCATCCAAACATGCTCAATGGGGTGACATGTCTGGTGAGTATGCGGCCATGGAAGAACTGTGACAGTTTCAGCTTCCAGGAAGTGTGTACAGATCCTTGCGACATGGGGCCGTGCATTATCATGCTGAAACATGAGGTGATGGTGGCGGATGAATGGCACAAACAATGGGCCTCAGGATCTCGTCACGGTATCTCTGTGCAATTGCAAATTGCCAATGATAAAATGCAATTTCGTTCATTGTCCGTAGCTTATGCCTGCACATAACAAAACCCCACCGCCACCATGGGGCACTCTGTTCACAACGTTGACACACAGCAAACCACTCGCTCACACGGCACCATACACGCCATCTGTCCGGTATCAGTTGAAACCATGATTCATTCACGAAGAGCACTTCTCCAGCGTGCCAGTGGCCATCGAAGGTGAGCATTTGCCCCACTAAAGTCGGTTACGACGCTGACCTGAAGTCAGGTCAAGACCCTGGTGAAGACGACGAGCACACAGATGAGCTTCCTGACATGGTTTTCTGAAAGTTTGTGCAGAAATGCTTTGGCTGTGCAAACCCAGAGTTTCATCAGCTGTCCGGGTGGCCGGTCTCATACAATCCGCAGGTGAAGAATACGGATGTGGAGGTCCTGTGATGGCGTGTTGCATGTGGTCTGTGGTTGTGAGGCCGGTTGGACGTATTGCCAAATTCTTTAAAACGACATTGGAGGTGGCTTATGAAATTAACATTCATTATCTGGCAACAGCTCTGGTAGACATTCCTGCAGTCAGTATGCCAATTGCACGTTCCCTCAAAAATTTTAGACATCTGTGGCATTGTGTTGTGTGACAAAAACTGCACATTTTAGAGTGGCCTTTTATTGTTCCCAGCACAAGGTGCACATGTGTAAAAATCATGATGTTTATCAGCTTCTTTATATGCCACACCTGTCAGGTGGATGGACTTTCTGGCAATGTAGAAATGCTCAATAACAGGGATGTCAACAAATTTGTTACACAACATTTTGAGAAATAAGCTTTTTTGTGGGTATGGCAAATTTCGGGGATGCTTTATTTCAGCTTATGAAGCATGGGACCAACACTTTACATGTTGCCATTTATATTTTTGTTATGCTTCGAACACACCAACTGTGTCTTTTGCGTTTTGGTACACAAGAAGTACAGTCGTGGTCAAAAGTTTTGAGAATGACACAAATACTAATTTTCACAAAGTCTGCTGCTTCAGTTTTGATGATGGCAATTTGCATATACTCCCAGAATGTCATGAAGATGATCAGATGAATTGCAATTAATTGCAAAGTCCCTCTTTGCCATGAAAATAAACTTAATCCCAAAAAACATTTCCACTGCATTTCAGCCCTGCCACAAAAGGACCAGCTGCCATCATGTCAGTGATTCTCTCGTTAACACGGGTGAGTGTTGATGGAGGACAAGGCTGGAGATCACTCTGTCATGCTGATTGAGTTAGAATAACAGACTGGAAGCTTTAAAAGGAGGGTGGTGCTTGAAATCATTATTCTTCTCTGTTAACCATGGTTACCTGCAAGGAAAACACGTGCATCATCATTGCTTTGCACAAAAGGGCTTCACAGGCAAGGATATTGCTGCTAGTAAGATTGCACCTAAATCAACCATTTACCGGATCATCAAGAACTTCAAGGAGAGAGGTTCAATTGTTGTGAAGAAGGCGTCAGGGTTGCCCAAGAAAGTCCAGCAAGCGCCAGGACCGTCTCCTAAAGTTGATTCAGCTGCGGGATTGGGGCACCCCCAGTGCAGAGCTTGCTCAGGAATGGCAGCAGGCAGGTGTGAGTGTATCTGCATGCACAGTGAGGCAAATACTTTTGGAGGATGGCCTGGTGTCAAGAAGGGCAGCAAAGAAGCCACTTCTCTCCAGGAAAAACATCAGGGACAGACTGATATTCTGCAAAAGGTACAGGGATTGGACTGCTGAGAACTGGGGTAAAGTCATTTTCTCTGATGAACCCCTTTCCAAATTTTTTGGGGCATCCGAAAAACACCTTGTCCGGAAAGAACAAGGTGAGCGCTACCATCAGTCCTGTGTCATGCCAACAGTAAAGCATCCTGAGACCATTCATGTGTGGGGTTGCTTCTCAGCCAAGGGAGTGGGCTCACTCACATTTTTGCCTAAGAACACAGCCATGAATAAAGAATGGTACAACCAACACATCCTCCGAGAGCAACTTCTCCCAACCATCCAAGAACAGTTTTGGTAACGACCAATGCCTTTTCCAGCATGATGGAGCACCTTGCCATAAGGCAAAAGTGATAACTAAGTAGCTTGGGGAACAAAACATCGAAATGTTGGATCCATGGCCAGGAAACTCCCCAGACCTTAATCCCATTGAGAACTTGTGGTTGATCCTCAAGAGGCGGGTGGACAAACAAAAACCCACAAATTCTGACAAAAACTCCAAGCATTGATTATGCAGGAATGGGCTGCCATCAGTCTGGATGTGGCCCAGAAGTTATTGACAGCCTGCCAGGGCGGATTGCAGAGGTCTTGAAAAAGAAGGGTCAACACTGCAAATATTGACTCTTTGCATAAACTTAATGGAATTGTCAATAAAGCCTTTGACACTTATGGAATGCTTGTAATTATGCTTCAGTATACCATAGTAACATCTGACAAAAATATCTCATAACACTGAAGCAGCGAACTTTGTGAAGACCAATACTTGTGTCATTCTCAAAACTTCTGACCACGTTCCATTTCCAATGGAACGCTTTGTTTGCCTTGCAGCATTGCGTTGAAGAGGCAGTTGCAGTGCGTTCTGTGTTGTGCATACGTTGGATTTATCGAACCTATGCATCAAACTCTATGTGTCAACGGGTTGACAGAAATGTTAGCAGAAGGTGAATGTTGAACTTTTGTTGCAAGACATATCTAATGATGCTGCATACTATTTTGCGCCAAAAACACAGTAGGTGTGTTCAATCGTTAGTGTTGCTATGTAGCATGCTCTGAACACCTGTGTGTAATGGAAGAAGGCCGCCAGAAACACAAAATATTTTCCGCTGCAACTGTGATAAAGCCGGTGTGTGTACAAGTGTATATTTTGCATTTGTCAATTATTTTGATACGATATGAAAGTAAAGGGCTTTATGTTTTCTAGAACCGTATCGCAATTAGAATCTATTCATGTTTAGATGGAGTATTTGGCTGTTTTTGGCTGCCAGAGCCAATTTACCTCTGAAAATAACATAAGGTCCTTGGACCGGCTTAAGGAGTAACAGTAGGCTTCTTAAGAGTACATCTTGGGCTAGCCAGCTAAATACAATATCTTATTTAGATAGATAGCTAGCTAGCATAGCTAACTGGTGCAACATCTGCAGCCAGCACAGCAAGAACGAAATCCCAGGCATGGTTAAACGTTATACTCTCAGCAGAGGGGTTTTTAACTCGTTAACGTTAGTGCTCAACAGAAACACGACTGACTTGGCAATGTGATACCTAGTTTTAATGGGCTGTTAGGTAATTATATGTGTGATACCTGGGCTGTTAGCTTGCTACATTTAAAAACTCGATACATTGAAGTAGCTAATCGTGTTATATTTACCCCTGTGTTGCCGCATACTCCTCTTGGTCCACATCTTTTCAAACGGAATACAGAACCAGAAGTTTAACAAACTTGGCGCTATTGATCCGAGAGCGATCATTGCAAAATCAATGAAGCTGTTTTAACGATGTCGGTTTTCTACCGTTCCACAGTTTGATGAAGTTGCTTAGGCAGCAGAAAAAACGCTTCACGCTTATCTCCTCCCTGGTTCTTTCTTTTCTTGCCACTGTTGTGTTGTTTTGCAGCTGTTGCGGCATTTCTCTCTAGAGTTGCTGGTAGCAATTCAATAACAAAACGACCACTTCTGTCTTATTTAACCCAGGTATCTGCGGTATGAGCTAAACTAGTATCCATATTTTAATACAATTAGCGGATCGGGCTCTACTAGCAAAATCTGAAGAAGTGGTCGCTTATGGAAACGCCGTTTGGGTCTTTGCGTGTTAAAAAAGATACACGTCAAATAACCACTATTTGACGTATAAAAAAAGCTTTTAATTTGACACGTCAAATACACAATTATATTATAGAATGTTGTGTGTGCTGAATTTGCATGTGCAAGCCAAGTGCCACCATTACCCCTCACTGTCAAAACTGTAAAATACCCGGTTGGTAATAAGCCATTATTTGTTAGACCGAATGGGGAAAACGTCTGTGTGAGCATTTGAAATAAGATCAGGATCAAAATGTTTGCAAATATCTTTGATACAGATGTTATTAGCAAATTTTTCTGGGTAGCTACTTTAAACTTGGTACCTACTAGTACCCAGTGGTGGAAAATACCCAATTTTCATACTTGAGTTTAAAAATAAAAAATACCTTAATAGAAAAATGACTCAAGTTAAAAAAAGAAAGTCATACATTAAAAAATACTACTTGAGTAAAAGTCTAAAAGTATTTTTTTTTTAAATATACTTAAGTATCAAAGTAAAAGTATAATAATTTTTAATTCCTTATATTAAGCAAACCAGATGGGATCATTTAATTAATTTTTTATTGAGGGGATAACCAGGGGCACCTCCCAACACTCAGACATAATTTACTAATGAAGCAGATCAGAGGCAGTAGGAGATGACCAGCGATGTTCTCTTGATAATGTATGAAATTGACAATTTTTCCTGTCCTCTAAGCATTAAAAAATGTAACGAGTACTTTTGGGTGTCAGGAAAAAATGTATGGAGTAAAAAGTACATTATTTAAGTAAAGGTAAAAATTGTCAAGTACACATACCCCCAAAAACTACTTAAGTAGTACTTTAAAGTATTTTTACTTAAGTACTTTATACCACTGCTAGCCCAATGCAACCACCTGAAGACTATGACCAGGCAGTAGAAATTGCAGTCATGTTCAATATTCTTAGGCAATGATTTAGGAATCCATGTGAGTAAAAATTAGCTAGGTAGCCCCCTTGTTGTTCTTTTGTTGAAATAACAGCTAGCCCCGCTCTTAACCCTGTTTGCCCAAAACTAACGTTATAAAGCAGCCAGCTAGTTTCATCTGTTTAGTATGGCTTGACCGGACCGGGTTATGTGTTGTGAAGCTAGCCACAATAAGGTTTGCCACATAATAATTTGCATTTGGACTTCAAAATACAAGTCCCTCTTTGAAAGTGACGCAGAAGGTTACAATTGGTGGAATCATGCCACATTTAGACTAGATATGTTAAACAAGGATTGGGGTGTTGGAATGTGGGAAAGCATTGGGTATCAGTCTACTCGGTGAACCAACCCCCACAGTACACAACTGTGAAGAGTTTACAAACAAATATTAGCGGTCCCTAGCTCTTATTGGGACGTTTACTGTGGGAAATTACCTCCCCTGTCAGCCTATTGTGCTTATTGACATTCATATTCCACATTTATACAAGTTTAAGTGTAAACAATGTGTAATAACATAAAAATTTTTTAAGCTATGTGGGAAATAAATAATGTGACTTGATGGAAAAACCTATGATGTTTGTGTCCAACAGAATAGGGCTCGGTTTTCCTAAATGAAGTTAAATCCGCTTTGGTTTTGTTTCCTTGCCAGTACTGACGAGTATCGGATCTTGTATCGTCCGGCCCTAATTGGAAGAGTCCGTTTGGCGGCTGGAACCCAAGCTATAAACTTGAATAACACGCGTTGTGGCAGAATGTGACTTCGGCTGGTCTGGGGAATTTCTTTGTAATGTTATGTGCGAGGGGGAATACAAAAGAACTTTGTTTGCTTTTGCTCTGTTGTCATGGCACCCTTTACCAAGCTGTAAAAAAGGATATTAGGCCTTTGTGGAGCAAGAAGAACGCTGGATAGGTACAGCAGAGTCCGCTCCAAAAACTACACATATTGGTTCAGTAGAGACCCTAGAGAGTATTTTCCACTCCACTTTAGCTGCGACAGGTCGAAACAGAGCGCTCTACAGCCCAAGCATCTCAACATGACAGTGACAACATATATGTTCATATTGGTTTCAATGTTCTTAAAAAACAGATATATATATAATCTATTTGTTTAATAGTAATCCATATGCTTTTTGTTGGCACAAATAAGAAACGGGCATTACTTAAAATTCCAGATATCTTTTTTGAATGAGTAATCCACATGGGAATGTTTGAAACGCATTTTGTGCTTTTGAAGCTTTAGAAGGGTTTTCTCAGTTAGCTATACAACTTATTTGTGCTGCTAGCAGAAATATCGTGGCATCTTAGCATTTTACAGCTTTAGCAGACGCTCTATCCAGAGCGACTACCGTGTGCCTGCATACCACTTTTCATACGGCCCCGTGGGAATCAAACCCCACCAACCTGGCCGTTGACAACCGCCCCCCTGCCCCTTCACCATGAGCTCCACCGGGCCCTATTGCGAGTCCTTCACAATAGCAACCTTTACTTACCCCCTATTTGACAGGTCGATGATAGGCCACAGGCCATTTTGTCCTGAGTCCCTCTTAAACCGGAGGCGGCGCAAACCATTGTGAGATTCTCCCCCGGGCCGGCCAACCCTACCTTGCCACACACCATGTACCAAACAGGCAGGCTGTGGATTGTTTGAAGAAAGTCAATGGAACCAGACGAAAAATTACTCCTTAGTTGCTTTAATTTTTCAGAATCTAAAGGCACAAGACTAGATTCAATGCCAATGTCTGAGTCAGCAGTGACTAACCTGTTATTGTCCAAACCTCAAAAACAAACTTATATCAAAAGAGCGGCTTTGATTTGATGGCGCTGCACATGCACAGATTCACAGGCGATGACGGACAGTTTAGGACCAAGAGTTAGACGTCTTTATACGCATGAAGCTGAGTAGCCAAAACGTCACCTGACATTGCGACTTACAATTCTATTGGCGAAGCAGTTAGAGCCTATAATTCATTACTAGGTACTGTCTTTTGTTACGATCACTGGAAAAATCATCGTATTAACATTTAGGCCTAACGTCTAGCTGCCATGTGACCCTGGGAAAAGCAGTCATGCACTCCGAAGCTGAAGGTTCATTAATAGTCATACCCTTCCATTTACTCTGTTTATGAACTGTGTCAGTGCTGCAAGGTAAAACCAGCAGCAACTGCTAACGTTGCAAGCTAGCTAGTAATAAAACGTGTTGTGCAGGCTAACATGCTAGCCTGCAGCTACATTTAATTTTGATGAGTTATGAAGATATAGCTAGCTAACTAGCTAGCTATGATAGCAAAACTAGCTACTTTCCTCATCACTAGCTAGCAGCCCTTGATCATGAATGCGTAGTTCCATTACATCCAACATAAGGAGTCATTAGAAGAAGCGTCTTCATGTAAGGGGGAGTATGTTAGAGCCCTGACGCTTGGTCTCTGACAAAAACACAGGAACTCATTCGCTGCGGTTACGGTTTGGAAGTATAAGGACCGGATTCTTCATACAGCAAGACGTAGAAAAACAAACAACAAAAAATAGAAGGGTTAAATTTGATACACACCCTGAGGGTTCCCACACGGCATATCCTCCAGGTTACAGGCGGTACTAAAGACAGACGGAAGAAAGACAGAGGGGACACACCATGCTAATTAACTGAACAAAAAATATAAAACAGTAACATGCAACAATTCTACGTATTTTTTACTAGTTACAGACAGTCATATAAGGAAATCAGTGAGAATGAAATCAAATTCATGAGGCCCTACACTCTATGGAGTTACCCATGATGGGAAGACAGATATGCCATCTGTTTGGGCACAGATACCCACAAAAAAAATGGTATAAGGGTAGTGGATTAGAAAATCAGTCAGTATCTGGTGTTGACCAACCATTTGCCTCATGCAGCGCGAACATCTCTTGCATTAGAGTTGATCAGGCTGTGATGTGGGCCTATGATGTTGCCCACTCCTCTTCAAGGGACGAGACATGTGCGAAGTTGCTGGCGATTGTCGGGGGCGCTGGAACATGCGGTCATACATGTCGATCAGAGCATCCAACTGATTGCAATGGGGGTGACATGTCTGTGAGTGCGGCAACATGGAAGAACTGTGACCGTTTCAGCTTCCAGGAAGTGTTGTAAAGATCTTGCTACATGGGGCCGTGCATTATCATGCTGAAACATGAAGGTGATGGCGGTGCACGGCAACAATGAAGTGCACAAACAATGGGCCTCAGGCTCTCGTCAACAGGTATACTACAACTGTCGCAATTGTCCAAGACTTTAGACCAATGAGAAATGCAACTATTTAGACCTTACTTGTCCGTTAGCTTTATGGCCGGCACATAACAAAAACCCCACCGCCACCATGGGCACTGTTCAAAACCGTTTGAAACCCCATCAGCTAAAACCACTCCGCTCAACACTCCCAAGGCACCATACACGCATCTGTCAGCGGGTACAGTTGAACCATGATTCATTCACGAAGAGCACTTCTCCAGAGTGCCAGTGGCCATCGAAGGTGAGCATTGCCCACTAAAGTCGGTTTACGACGTGACTAAGTCAGGTCAAGACCCTGGTGAAGACGACGAAGCACAAGATGAGCTTCCTGACAGGGTTTCTGAACAGTTTGTGCAAGAAATGCTCTTGGCTGTGCAAACCAGAGTGTCATCAGCTGGTACCGGGGTGCGACCGGTCCAACAATCCCGCAGGTGAAGAATCGGATGTGGACGGTCCTGTGATGGCGTGTTCCATGTGGTCTGTGGTTGTGAGGCAGGTTGGGACGTATTGCCAGTGATTCTTTAAACGACATTTGTGAGGTCGGGCTTATGAATTAACATTCCAATTATCTGGCAACAGCTAGTGGTAGACATTCCTGCAGAGTAGCCAATTGCACGTCACTCAAATAATTTATAGACATCTGTGGGCATGTGTGTTGGGTGTACAAAAAAGGCACATTTTAGAGTGGCCTTTTATTGTTCCCAGAAAGGTGAACATTGTGTAAAAATCATGATGTTTAGTCAGCTTCTTTATAGCCCCACACCTGTCAGGTGGATGGACTCTGGCAATGTAGAAATGTAAATAATAACCAGGGGATCAAGTGTCAACAAATTTGATACACAACATTTTGAGAAATAAGCTTTTTTGTGGGTTATGGCAAACTTTCGGGGGATGCTTTATTATCGAGCTTATTATGAGCATGGGACCAACACTTTACAGTGTTGCCACATTTATATTTTTGGTTATGCTATGCGAACACACCAACTGTGTCTTTTGCGTTTGTGGTACACAAGAAAAGAAGTACAGGCAGGTGGTCAAAGTTGAGAATGACACAACATACTAATTTTCGAAAGTTGCATGCTTCAGTTTGAATGATGGCCATTTGCATATACTCCCAGAATGTCATGAAGAGTGAATCAAGATGAATTGCAATAAGGGCAAAGTCCCTTCTTTGCATGAAAATAAACGTATCACCAAAAAAAGCATTTCCACTGCATTTCAAGCCCTGCCACAAAAGGCCAAGCTGCCATAATGGCAGTGATCTCGCGTTAACACAGGTGAAGCTGAGGAGGAACAAGGCTGAGACTCACTCTGTAATGCTGACGAGTTAGAATAACAGACTGGAGGCTTTAAAAGGAAGAAGGGTGGTGCTTATTGAATCGAATTATTCTTTCCTCTGTTAACCATGGTTACCGCAAGGAAAAACACGTGGCATCATCAGATTGCTTTGCACAACAAGGGCTTTATCAGCATGGCAAGGAATAGTTGCTGCTAGTAAGATTGCCCACAGCTAGAATACAACCATTTAAAACGGACATCAAGAACTTCAAGGAGAGAGGTTCAATTGTTGTGGAAAAAGAGAAGGGCCTCAGAGGTTGCCCAGAGAAAGGACAGCAAGCGCCAGGACCGTCTTCCGAAAGTTGATTCAGGCTGGGGGATTTGGGGCAAGACCCCAGTGCCAGAGCTTAGCTCAGGAATGGCAGCAGGCAGAGTGATGTGAGAGGTATCTGCATGCCCAGTGAGGAAATACTTTTGGAGGATGGCCTGAGGTGTCAGAAGGGCAGCAAAGAAGCCACTTTCTCTCCAGGAAAAAAATCAGGGGACAGACTGACTATTCTGCAAAGGTAAGAGGATTGGACTGGCTGGAGAACGGGGTAAAGTAATTTTCTCTGATGAATCCCCTTCCAATTGTTTGGGGCATCCGACAAACACCTTGTCCGGAAAGACAATAGTTGGGCGCTACCCATCAGTCGTTCATGCCAAACAGTAAAGCCGCCTGAGACAATTTCATGTGTGGGGTTGCTTCTAAGCCCAGTAGGAGTTGGGCTCACTACATTTTAGGCCTAAGAACACAGACCCATGAAATAAAGATGGGTACCAACACAGCCTCCGAGGAGCAACTTCTCCCACCCACCAAGAAACAGTTTGGCAACGACCAATGCCTTTTTCAGCATGATGGAGCACTTGCCATAAGGCAAAAGTGATAAATAACTAAGTCAGCTTGGGGGAACAAAAACATCGAAATGTTGGATCCATGGCCAGAAACTCCCCAGACATTAATCCATTGCGAACTTGTGGTTGATCCCCCCCCTCCAAGAGGCGGAGTGGACAAACAAGAAAAACCCACAAATTCTGACAAAAAACTCCAAGCATTGATATGCAGGGAATGGGGCTGCCCATCAGTCTGGAATGTGGCCCCAGAAGTTATGACAGCGACGATGCCAGGGGGATTGCAGAGGTTTGAAAAGAGAAGGAGGTCAACACGGCAAATATTGACTCTTTGACATAAACGTAAGAATTGTAATAAAGCCTTTGGACACTCTTATGGAGCATGCTTGTACTTATGCTTCAGTATACCATAGGAAATCTGACAAAAATATCTCAGTAACACTGAAGCAGCGAACTTGTGAAGACCATACTGGGGTCATTCTCCAAACTTTCTGACCACGTTACCATTTCAATGGAAACCGCTTTGTTGGCCTGCCCGCATTGCGTTTGTTGAAGAGGGCAGTGTGCAGTGAAGTTCTGTGTTGTTGCAAGTACGTGAGATTTATCGAAACTATGCATCAAAACTCTCGTGTCAAACGGAGGGTTGACAGAAATGTTAGCAGAAGGTGTGAATGTTGAAACTTTTGTGCAAGACATATCTAGATGAAGCTGCATACTATTTTGCGCCAAAAACACAGTAGGTGTGTTCAAATCGTTAGTGTTGCCTATGTAGCATGCTCTACTGTGAACACCTGTGGTAATGGAAGAAGGCCGCCAGAAACACAAAAATATTGTCCGACTGCAACTGTGATAAAAGCGACGGTGGTGTACAGTGTTATATTTTGCAGTGTGTCAATTATTTTGATACGATATGAAAGTTTAAAGGGCTTTATTTTCTATAGAACTCGTATGTCGCAATTGAGAATTCTATTCAGGTTAGATGAGTATTTGGCTGTTTGGCTGCCAGAGCCCCATTTACCTCTGAAAAATAAGATAAAGGTCCTTTGACCGGTTAAGGAAGTAAACGCAGGAGGCTCTTAAGAGTACATCTTGGGCTAGCCAGCTAAATACAATATATGTATTTAGATAGATAGCTAGCTAGACATAGCTAACTGAGTGGCAACATCTGCAGCCAGCACAGCAAGAACGAAATCCCCAGGCAATGGTTAAAGTTATACTATCAGCAGAGGGTGTTTTTAATCGTTAACGTTAGTGCTCAACAGAAAACGAATGACTGGCAATGTGATACCTAGTTTTAATGGCTTTAAGGTAATTATATGTGTTGATACCTGGCTCTGTAGCTGCTCCATTTAAAAAACTAGATACATTGAAGTAGCTAATCGTGTTATATTTACCCCTGTGTGCCGACGATGTACTCCTCTTGGTCCACATCTTTTCAAACGGAATACAGACCAGAGTTTACAAACACAGTTGGCGCTATTGATCCGAGAGCGATAATTGCAAAATCAATGAAGCTGTTTTAACGATGTCGGTTCTACCGTTCCCACAGTTTGCTGAGTTGCTTAGGCAGCAGAGAGAAAAGCTTCACGCTTATCTCATCCCGAGGTTCGGTTGCTTTTCTTGCCACTGTGGGGTTGTTCTGCAGCTGGCGGCATTTCTTTCTGAGTTGCTGTAGCAATGCAATAACAGACACCTGACCACTCGTCTTATTTAACCCAGGTATCTGCGGTATGAGCTAAACTAGTATCATATTTTAAAACAAGTCAGACGGATCCGGCGCTTATAGCAAAATCTGAAGAAGTGGTCGCTTAGGGAACGACCTGTTTTGGGTCTTTGCGTGTTAAAAAAGATACACGTTCAAATAAACCTATTTGAGGTAGGTAAAATAGCTTTTTAATTTAGACACGTCAAATAACAAATTCTAAGTATCGGAATGTTGTGGTGTGCTGGAATGTGCATGTGCAAGCCAAGCGCCACCATTACCTCACTGTAAAACGTACAATACCCGGTTCGGTAATAAGGCATTATTTGTTAGGACGGACAAATGGCGAAGAACGTCTGTTTGAAAAGCATTTGAAATAAGATAAGGATCAAATATGTTAGGAAATATCCATTGATACAGATGTTGATTAGAATTTGATGGGGTAGCTAGCTAGCTTTAAGCTTGGTACTAGCGTAGTAACCAGTGGTGGAAAAGTACCCAATTTTCATACTTGAGTAAAAAGTAAGGTCCTTAAATAGAGAAAGACTCACGTAAAACGGAAGAGTCATCCATTTAAAATACTACTGATTAAAAGTCTAAAGTATTGCTTTTTATAATATACTAAGTATTCAAAAGAAAAGTTAGATTTGCGTAACTGATACGTAAGGATCAGAAAGTAAATACAAGTTAAGATAATTTCAAAATTCCTTATATTAAGAAACCAGATGGAATCATTTTTATTTATTAATTTTATATGAGGGATAGCCAGGGGACACATCCCAACATCAGACATTAATTTACTAATGAAAAGCATATCACAGAGGGGCAGTCGACGCATGACAGAGATGTTCTCTGTTGATAAGTGTGATGAAATTGGGGGACAATTTTTCCTCGTCTGCTAAGCATACAAATGTAAAGAGTACTTTGGGTGTCAGGACAAAAATGTAGGAGTGTAAAAAGTACATTATTTAAGTAGAGTAAAAGTTGTCACGTACACATACCCCCAAACAACTACTAAGTAGTACTTTAAAGATTTTTACTTAAGTACTTATACCACTGCTAGCCAATAGTCAGACCAGCCTGAAGACTAGAACAGGCAGTAATAGATTGCAGTCATGTTGCAATATTATTAGCAATGATGATAGGAATCATGGAGTAAGTATTAGACTAGGTTGTTGTCTTTTGTTGAAATACTAGCTAGCCAGCACTTAACCCTGTTGCCCAAAACTAAAAGCGTTATAAGCAGCCAGCTAGTTAATCTGTTTAGTATGGATTGCTTAATGGTATGGTGTGAAGCAGCCACATTAAGGATTAGCCACAGATAATGGGAATTTGCGTTTCGACTTCAAATACAAGTCCCTCTTGAAAGTGACGACAGAAGGTTACAATTGTGGAATAATTTGCCACATTAGACTCGGATAATGTTTAAACAAGGTGGGATGTTGGAATGTGGAATTAATTGGTTCAGTTCTATACTCGGTTACACCCACAGTAGTACACCAACTGTGAAGAGTTTACGCAAAATATTAGCGTAGTTCGTAGCTTTTAGTGGCGGGACGTTCCGAGGTGGGAAATGACCTCCCCGGTCATCCTATGTGCTTATGACATTAATATTCAACATACACACAAGGATAGTGTAAGCAATGTGTAATAACTCGTAAAAAATTAATTTGAACAGTTCTATGATTTAGTCAAGTGAGGTCATATTCAGGTCCTGATTGGTAACAAGTTTATTGACATGTCCCAAATAGTGTCTATGTTGATTGTGTATATATTTGACAAAGGCAAAGAGACCCAAAAGGAGTTTAAGATATACGGGGCGAACGCATCTCTTGTTTTTGTATTTGAAAGACCGAAGGGAAGTCCACAAACGGGCTGAGGTGTATAGGATCTCAACACACAAAAAAATCAAAGATTCACATGTAGTTCACTTAGCCAGTCTGGTTCTGCAGTCCCTTGCCCATAATCGAGACAGAATTGTTTTCAAGGTTTCGGCTAGTGACAAGTGAAAGTAGCAATGATATGCAAAGGCGGTAGGGCCAAGAGAAGAAAAAAAGGAAAAGATACTGTGGATGTAAGGCTAGTCTTTACATGATCGGGAAATGTATAATTAAAATCTCATATATGTGTATTGGTGCCCCGCCATGTTATTGTCAGCCTCAGGGATCAGCAGGATAAGACCCTTGATATAGTCTGGAATCTGCTTACTAATCCCCCAAACGCAGGGAAAGATTGCTGAGAGTTTGTTGGAAGCACCAAAGATGAGGCTTTTTATGTTTTTCTCATTCTGATTACCCTTAAACCCCCTAAACAGACCTTACACCATAAACCCAGACCAGTACACCCCAAAACCCGGACACTTACACCCCTAACCAGGACCCTTGCAACCCGGACCACAACATTGAATTCCAAAACGCCAGCCACACTGCCTCTACAACTCAGCCCCTCATGCCCTTCACCTTGGACTCGACCACACTCTAGACCCCATCAAGTCTACCCCAGACCACCCACTCCTCCTACTCCCCTACCCAGACCTTAGAACAGCCTCCTGGTCCCCAGTTGGTCCTCCAGGACGCGGGTTCCAGTTCCCCCAGGTGACCCGGGATGTCTGGATCCCAGATGGAGCCCTCAGCTGGAGCCCTGTCCTAGGAAAACATTTCATGGCCTGATCCAACACACACACCAAGGACACCCCCAGAACATTACCCTCATCCCCTCCGCTGCTCAAGACTGAACACCCCCAGAGAAGAATACCACCCACGATGCAGAGACAGACTACTCCACTGTTTCAACCCAGCGGTGGGGGACCCAAAAGAGTCGATTCCCTCACTGACTCCATGTCAAGCTTCCAGCGGGAGGCCACAGATGAACTATACGGGGCCGGCCCAGAGAGGGGAGAGGGTGAGGCGGGGAGGGGACAGGGCTGGAATCCGCTGCCTGTGGGAGCCCTAGAGGTATTTAAAAGACCCAGCATCCTGGGATTGGAGTGTCGTGTGAGGGCGAGGAGTGTGTGAACACGGGGTGTGTAGTCGGACGCTGTCGCAGGCCGCAAGTGGGACACACTGACACACTCACACTGTGGAGTGACACATACTCCACTGAGATGGACTAAAGCCTACCACCCGAGCTAGTGGGCCGACCAATCCACCGCAGGAGTGGAGGAGCAGTTCCATGTGTGACAAACAGACGGACAGATGACAGCGACGAGGGAGGAGAGAGGAGGAGAGAGGGAGTATGATATCAAAGGTGACAGAGATGGAGAGAGAGAAAAGAGAGAGAGAGAATAACTAAAAAGAGAGAGAGAAAGACTAACAGCATTATCAGGAGAGAGTAGAGAAGATTAGAGGGATGAAAAGCCTTTGGAGGAAAGAGGAAGAAGTAGGAGGAAAACGTCTGCATTAAACATGGAGTGTCCCCACTGATTTAGCTTTGCTGGGCAAAGAGCGCAAATACAGTATATGTGACCAGGTCTGAATCAGTCAGTGACCAGAGTGATCAGAGCAGCTGAGAGGTGTGTGTTAATACAATATGTGATGAGTGGTTTTTAGTGATTGTATCTTTCAGTCCATTCACTACTGATGGACTGACTGTAAGTATATGTGGAATGGACTCAGATAAGATAGGGCGAATTGTTTAAGTTGTATTCAACCTTTTATTTATCGTGATCCAAAAAAATATGGACACGGCTACTTTCTTTAGAAAAACAAAAGTGCCATGGCTGAGTTGCTCAGTGGGCCTTATTTTTCATTCATTTTAATGACTAACCCCCTTTTCCAAGCAACGGTGGCCAAAGAGTGTTGGTTGGGTGTTTTCACCTTTCATTGATCACAATGCTGGTCCAGGATCAGCGCCCCCCTGTCAGATGTTAATGTTATCATTATGACCTAAAAGGCTCAACTGATCCTAGATCCGCAACTCCTACTCGGAGACACTAGGGTACCGGACAGGAGGTTGTCTTTGCATTTGCATTTGCGTTGGTGTAGGAAGATGTTAGGATCGGAGACAATGAAGCTAGATGATTATAATGTAAAGTCTACTTTTAGAGATGAATCTGCTGAAGTCATAAGGATTATAATTGAATTCTGAAATCATATTTCTCCCATTAATTAATTCGCTAAGCATGGTTGTTTACTTTAAAACACGTAGTAATTGGAGTTAGAATACAATCGGGGTTTAAACCTTCATGTGGGCTGTAGGGAAATGGTCCAAAGGTCGGGAGTGGGTAAACCAGCTGTGCGATTTATGGCATTGCGGGCCCAGAAACCATGCTCTACAATGAGTACATCCACATCGCCGAGCCATTCCCTCCCTACCCTGAGCAACTGTGCGCGCCCATGGGTTCTCCGGTCGTGGCCAGCTACGACAGAGACGTATTTGAACAGCAGGATTTTCTAGTGGCACAGCTAGCACTGTGATGCACAGTGGCCTTGCCACTGCGCATCGGGCGAGTTTCCCTCACCCATCTCGACACACAATACGCATAATGACAAAGTCAACAACATGTTTTTAGACAATTTTGGCAAATTTATGAAATGAAATACAGAAAATCTTATTTACATTTAAAGTATTCACCACCCCAGAGTCAATACATGTTATTATCACCTTGGCATCTGTTTGGTAGTCTTAGAGCTATTGGCACCCACATGCTTGTACAATATATGCACATTATATTTTAAAAAATCATTCCAGCTCTGTCAACTTGGTTGTTGTTGATTCATTGCTAGACAACCCTTTTCAGTTTCAACATGTATGATTTCAAGCTGATTTAATGTCAAAAAACGGTAACTAGGGCCAATCAGGAACATTCATTGTGTCTGGGTAAGCAACTCCAGAAAATTTGGCATGTGTTTTAGGTTATTGTTCCTGCTGAAAGATGAATTTGTGCACGAGTGTCAGTTCGAAAGTCGATGAACCAGGTTTTCCTGTTTGATTTTGCCTGACTCAGCTAATGGTTAAAGTTCAACCAGGGCCGTCATGGTGAAACCCTGAGCTCTTCCTTCATATCCTGCAACTGAGAGTTAGGAATGACACCTGTAATCTTGTAGTGACTGGGTGTGTATGACACAACCAATACAAAGTGTAAATTCAGAACTTCAGCCATGAGAAAGGGATATTCAATATCTGCTAATGCTGGTTTGCATTTTCTTTTATTGACCCATTCTTACCAATAGGTGCACGTTTGTGAGGCCAGTTGGAAAAACTACTGGACTTTGTGGTGAATCTACTGCTTTTGACTTCACTGCTCAACTGAGGTACAGATATTGTATGTGTGGGGGACAGAAGATGTAGTAGTCATTCAAAAATATGTTAAACATATGTATTGCACACAGAAGATAGTCCAGGCAAACTTATTATGGGACTTGTGTACGCACCATTTTTACTCCTGAACTATTTAGACTTGCCATAACAAAGGGGTTGTTGAACTAATTATTTGACTGAAACATTTCAGGCTTTCCATTTTTATTAAATTTGTAAAATGTCTAAACAAATATTTCCACTTTGAAAAATTCTGGAGTAATTGTGTGTCGGCCAGTGACACAAAAGTCTCAAATTAACCCAATTTAGAAATTCAAGGCTGATAACCACAACAACATTTGTTGTAAAAAAGTCAGGGGTGTGAATACTTTCTGAAGGCACAGTACCGATTCAGTGATCCAAGTGTGACAACCGGATGAGAGATACTGGACACCTGCTGGGAGACGCTCCTCATCTACCCCCTCCACGGGCACAACGGTCAAGTTAGACCAATTTGTAGGACCCACATCTTTATGCTACAGAATGTGGGAACATTACCCATCTGAAACATAGAAAGTGGAGAAAATTGCTAGGTTATTATTAGTAATTCACCAAGTTCGATATATCGATCGAACATTTGCGGGAACTGGAAGCAATGAGCTATCATCAACGGTAGTGATGGTCGTGTTCGAGTGTTTAAGTGGGGTTGTTTCTATCTGACTTGGTTGTTTTGAATTTCTGCCTCAAGGTCCTGTCCGGAACTGTGGCTTCTCCAGGAGAAAGACCTCTTCGCTAGTGGGTTGTGTTGCTCAGGTGGGGGGCCTTGTTGGGCTATCTGTGGGTAACATGATAGGATGGGAAGGCAGATACCACTGAACAGCTGGGTTCAGTAGGGCACCCGTCGCAAACGCTTAGCAACAGAAAACGTATTAATCAGTTGTCTATTGGAAAAACAAATTCAGTGTAGTTAGTACCTCAGCTTCCCGTTTCAAAACTTGTTGGGGTGGACAATTTAGTTAATTATGATGAAACCGAAGTTCCTACTCAGCCTGGTTGTCAGTTATTGAGCTGAGTGCGTTGCTGACCTGCTCCTGTAGTCCTATGGCTCCGAGCTGCCCAGGTGTCTGAGGGTGGAAGACCAACTTGTGATTGCGTTTGCCTACCGTTGACCTACCGGGAGCCAGCGTAGGCCATCAAAGGACATTAGAGACTATTGTCCCGAAGACATCCTGCGTTGTCTTGGCTGGTGCGTAGGGTCGTTGTCCCTCTTGAAGTTGAGGTTAGAACTTTCGTAGTGCACATCTGGGTTCATGAAGTGCTCCTGGAGCAGGTTTCATCAGAGGATCCTTCGTATTTGCTCCGTTCATCTTCTCCTCGATCATGACTAGTCTCCCAGTCCCTGCCGCTGATAACAAACATCCACCACGATGATGCGTGCCACCACCCATGCTCACCGTATATGGATGGTATTGGCCAGGTGATGGTGGTTGCTGGTTTCTCCAGACGTGAGGCTTGGCATTCAGCCAAAGAGTTCAATCTTGGTTTATTAGACAGAGGAATGTGTTCTCTCACGGTCTGGAGAGTCCTTTAAGTGCACGTGTTGCACAAACTACAAGCGGGCTGTCATGTGCCTTTTACTGATGAGTGGATTCCGTCTGACCACTCTACAATAGGAAAGGCTGCTTGGAGAGTGCCTGCAGAGGGGGGGGGGGGGGGTAATGGGTGTTCTTCTAGAGGTTCTCCATCTCACAGAGGACCGTTGTCAGAGTGACCATCTGGTTCTTGGTCACACTCCCTGACCAAGGCCCTTTCTTCGCCCATTGCTCAGTTGGTCGGGTCTTAGCGGCCAGCTCTAGGAAGAGTGCTTAATGGTTCCCAACTGATTCCATTTAAGGAATGATTGGAGGGCCATCGTGTTCTTGGGGAAGGCATTTCTATGCTGCAGAAAATGTTTTGCGTACCCCTCCCCAAATAGTTTCTCGATAAAATCCTACTGTCTCGAGAGCTCTGACGGACAAATTCCTCCGACCTATGGATGGTTTTTGCTCTGACATGCATGTCGAACGGTGGGGACCTTATATAGACCAAGTCTGTGCCTTCCAAATGATGTCCAATCAATTGAATTACAAAAAGGTGAAGTATTAAGGGAAGGATGATCAATGGCAAAGGATAGCACCTGAGCTAAAATTACGCGAAGTCTAATAGCAAAGGGTTGATTACTTATGTAATTAATCTGTTATGATATGTTTTGCCCCAAAAATAAAAACCTTTTTTCGCTTTGTTCATATGGAGTATTGTGTGTAGATTGAGTGAGGGGAAAAAATAAAAAAAAAAAAAAAAAAATAATTGTAATTTTCAATTTTAGATAAGGCTGGTAAAGTACAAATGTGGGAAAAATGAAGGGGGTATCTGGAATAATTTCCGACGGTGCACTGTAACTAAGGCATTAATCATCTGGGTCAATTCGGTCATTACATTTGATATTAGCGTTTAGCAGTGTATATCCAGAGTGAATTAGTGCATGAACTAGTGCAAGTTCTGCACAAGCCTCCTATTCAAGGTGTCAAGCTGAAAATGTTTAGGTTATATGAATACATATAACGATTGCATAAGAAACAAAAATATGCTCCTATAGTCAAGGTAAAATGCGTTGAAATAAATGCAATCCATTTGCAATACACTCGTGGCTAGATGTATTAGAAGCTTATACCTTTGGTGACCCTGGCTCTTACTCTCCCTCCCTAAACAAGGCAAGGCCCTCTCACAGCCAGAGGGTAAGAACCCACTCTACCCACCAGCACGTCACTCACTCAAAAACCCAAATGTAAACATCGTCATAGTCGTTTCATCTGGCTCATTGACTGGCTGGGTCGTGTCAGTAGCATAAAAAACAAAGAAAAGACAGTCAGAAACTGGGATGGTGCTACATTTTGCTAATTTGGCAAGTGTGCTCTAGGGAATATGTCCCTGTGTATTACCGCCCAAGCCCATTGACACAGTATAGTCAATGTAGTGTGTGTGCTATTTGAGAAATTCACTGGTAGACTTCATATAGGCAAACAGGGTGAGGTAAAACATTCACATGAGACTGTAAAGTCACACCAGGTGGCGATACAGGCAGTGTTGAGTTTTTTCCACCGCCACAAAAGTCAATGTGGAAGAAGCCAACACAACGCTCACAAGAAGAGGAACACCAGCGGATGTATACTTGCGGCAGATGAAAAACAAAAACGTCAATCTCCTGTTCAAAACATCATTGTTGTAGCATTCAAAGTTGAGTCCATCCTCACCTCCTCCACACATCTGGTGTGGGCAGAGAGAGAGTGAATGAAAGGAGAGGGAAGACATGTCAGAGTGCCTGTCCCAGGGATCCAGGCCCAAACTGTCCGGAGACCGCGATGCTAATCATAGACCACTGCTTTGCACACAACACACACACACACATTACCTCTGTAGCTAACTGCAGGCCCAGAATAAATGAGTCAACTAGAGATGGTTCAGCCCCGTCCAGGGTTGCCCCTGGTCCTGCCTGTCAGATCCCATCACCGGGGAGGACGCACAAGATATCCCAGAGGTTTCTCATCCTTTATCCCACAACACACCAGTACTTAGCCGTCGGCCCTGGGTAGTGCTTCTCATGGTGCTTCTATAACACGAGTAGGACCGGAGAGGAGGGAGGGAGGAAAGAGGGGGCAGAATTTGCCTGGGGGGTTATTTTCCACTGACAGTTGCTGACATATCTCCCCTCTGATTGTGTCATTATTTCAGGGTGAGTCTGAAAGTGTTGTGTAAGTGTGATGCTTATGTGAGAGCTGTTGTGTGTATACAATGGTGTTAGTGTCTGTTGGAGGACTTTTGTTAGAGTGAAGTGTGGCTGCGTGTGTGCATATGTATGCTTTTATAAATTTGTTGTGATGGGAGGGGTTACAGTACACAATGAGGCTACAGCCCATATCAATGTGATGTTTTGCAAGTGCGTCCAAATTGTGCCTGTGCTAAACGGATTGTGTGCAAGCATGGCATGTAGTTGTGTGTCCTGTGTACATCAATCGTAACACATCCAAAGACTTTTGACATGTTGTCATTGAGTGATTTAGTACGTGTGATGCACTTTGTCAGTGTTTTCCACAAGTAATAGAGTAGCCAGCCACAAATAGGAAAAGTAGGCTAGCCAGCCCGCCCCCCCCCCACCCCCGCCCCACCCCACCCCCCCCCCCCCCCCCCGGACCGCCCTCGGGTTAATTATTCTTTGGTCGAAGGAGCTCATTTGGGTGGCCTTATGGTAACATTCTAATGCCTGAATCCATTGAGACTACACAGCGCAATGAATGAATAAACATCGAGTATACGCCCAAGTTGACAAATAAGTTTGTGAGGGTATGGGTAGGAACGACAACGTAACCGCAATTTTAATTTACAGAACATTTAGGACTTGAGTGGATTGTTAGTTGTTTTTGATAATTGGGTATGAGGCCCTATTCATTGTAAGAAGAATTTGTATTAACTGGACTGCCTAGTTTAACTAAAGTTAAATAAAAAAAATGAAAAATATGATCAGGATCAGATGTTTTTCTAAAGAAAAAGTCTTATTTACAGTTTACCTCAAGTTTGAATTTCCACCAATGATGGTTGTTCTTCAAAAAATTATGTATTTTATTTAAAAAGAACAATTAAGGTAAAGAACATAGTTACAGTTATCTAAAAGAAATAAATGAAAAAGGTGTTTGTTTTCCAGGTTTCTGTTTTCTCCAGTGTTTTTCAGGTGTTTCGCTATATTAATAAATTATCCTGCAGATAATCGCCCCAAAAAGCCTAAGCGCTCAGACAGTCAGCCTATGCAAATGTAGGGAGCCAAAGTATGAACAGCTCGGGCACCGATGATTCGCTAGGCTAACCTCAGCTACTCAAAAAGAAGTATTGAGACAGGTAATGGAAAACGGGCAGGAATGCAAGGTTTCCCCCATTGGCTGGACGAGGGTGGCGATACGTTGGCACATCAGAATTATTAGAATATTGCAAATATTGGTAAATTATCGATTCTATCCTGCTGCTTTTGCGGGATACCTGAGACATGAAACAGATCCTGCGCCATTTGACTAACTAGGTGTTATGGAAACACTTCAACCACTACATTTAGGTATTCGACACTAGGTTTTTAGTGTATTCTTAATTTTTAGAGGTGTGACGTCAGTATGGACCAGGTGTTTTGACTCGAGTACACCAGATCGATAGTTTTTTAAATGGAAACGCACCATATCAGGCAATGTCAGGCATCTATGTTACATAATGAAAAACTTTAAGTTCGACAAAACAAAAACTCACTCTGTACAATTAATGGAAATATAGCTAAGTGGAAAAGCATGGACGAGATGAGAGTCAACCAACGTTTAGCGTCACTGTCTGGCAAGCCCAGAGCACCTAGGAAAGGAAAATAGGAAAGAACTTTGGCTTTTGTTTACTATGTCCCGCTGCGAGTACCATGAGAGAATATAACACAGGCTGCGATGAATTGATGAATTGGCAAACAGGGATGTAGAGTAGTGACTTTTATTCAGTCGAAGCGACACCTGTTATAAGTAAGCAACACTGGCTGTAGGTAAGTGGGCAATCATACGCGCAGTAACTAGCCGCAGCTACCAAAAAGAAAAAGTCACAGCCCACCCAGACACATGGCGCCACGACTTCCAGTTAGCTGATATTGTGAAACACAAATAAAAAAATAAAAAACATGGACATGTGTCAGAAAAACAATAATTAGGCTATTGGATTTGATCATTAATTAAGAACTTAGCTAGAAATGGGACGTGCAAATTTCACAAGCCATCATGCTCTCTCTCTGCCTCTTCCATGATAAAGGAAAAGGTGTTCAACTGCAACAAGGATCTGTATCTATATGATGATGAGATGTGATGTCTGACTTAAAAAGGGGACTTGTTGTCCCACAAAGGCGGGAAGGCAGGCGGACAAGGTATAGGTCGCAAATAAGCCATAGAAAACACATTGGGCGATTTTGGACATGATTTTGTTGAGAGGGAAACATCTTCCTCTTCATCTCGGCTGCGTTTGCTGTCATCGCTCGCTTTGTGGACTGATAGGGCACCAAATCCCTATCAATAGATCGTAGGAATAAGGTTATTTCATTCTGAGCAGGAGAGGGCTTGACGGACTAACCGGAATTGTTGGTAGTGAAAGTGTAGCCACGGTGGAAATGTCGTGTGTAACCGGCTGATTAGTCAGACAGCCCGAGGAGCTTAATGGAAAACATTGGGTTTGTAGACATAGATCGCAATTGGTTTTTTTTTTGGTTTGTGTAAAATACTCACTGCTTTCTCCTTACTTGCTACATACATCTCTCTCTCTCTCTCTCTCTCCTCCCGTACTCTCTCTCTCCTCTCTCAAGCACCACAGCCTGTGGTTGTGCTCTATCTCATTCACTCTCTCTCGTCCCACCTCTCTCGCTCCTCTCTGGGCGCTATCTCGCATTATCCATGAGTGTGCTAGCGGCACTAAGCATTAGCAGACTCAAGTGGTTCTGAATGGGGAGTTGAGTTAAGCAGCGACAGGCAAGCAGATGTCATCTCTCAACTGGGAGTCTGCCTGCCAGGCTGGAGGGAGGGGGGATGCCCAACATTCATTCATGCACACACACAGTGGCTCCCAATAGCCACGTGAATGGATCCCGTTGCTTTCTACCTTTTTAATTCAAGTAATATAGCCCTATGTCAATGTTAAAACTTTACGTCCCCACAGGGAAAAGTTCTTGTGCCAGTCAGGAGTACATAAGGCACAAATTCCTAATATGAGTTGCAACACCCTTGCACTCAGACAGCCTCAATCGTTGGGCATGCCTCTACAAGTGTGGAAAGCGTTCCACCGGGATGCTGGCCCATGTTGACTCCCAAGCTTCCCCACAGTGGTGTCAAATTGGCTGGTGTCTTTGGGGGGTGGGACGACGATTCTTGATACACCACAGGAAAACTGTGAGCTGTTGACAAGTGTGAAAAACCAGCAGAGTTGCAGTTCTTGACACACTCAAGACCGGTGCGCCTCGTCACCTACTACAACCCAGCGTTCAAAGGCACTTGTAAATCTGTTGTCTTCCCATTACCCTCTGAATGGCATACACACAATCCAGTCTCAATTGTCTTCAAGGCCAAGTAGGAATCCTTACTTAAACCTGTTCCGCTGAGTCCTCCCTTCATCTACAATGATTGACAAGAGACATCAATCAAGGGATCATACCTTTGTGCCACCTGGATAGTCTGTATGTCCTAATGTTTTGTACCACTCCAGTATATACAGATGGAACAAGAAAACCACACACTGGTTTTGTTTGAACCACTTCCAAGTGTACACTAGATGATGGAGGAGAAACTTTAGCTACATACTAATAGGGTAGGAGTGCATTATACTCCCACTTTTCACCTCTATAGTTGTGCTGAGAGAGGGAAAACAGTCAGTTGCACAAACTGAATGCATTCAACACAAAATGTGTCTTCCCACACACTTAATGCTAGAGAGGTGCAGGGGCTGCCTAACAACCCATCCACCAGGGCCCAGGTGTTGTTGAGGGTAACTGCCTTGCTCAAGGGTTTTAGATTAGAACGGCAGATTTGTTGTCCACCTGCAGCTTGACGCTGGGATTTGAACAGTGACCTTTGGTTACTGGACCGGGAGAGCAGGTTGTTGGGGGTAAATGCCTGCCCAAGGGTAGAACGCATAGTTCACCTTTACCCACAGGGATTCGAACCAGTGACCGTTGGTACTGGCCCAATGCTCTTAAATGTAGGGCTTACCTGCCGCCCGGGCTACTCCGTGAGCGACTGAGACGGCGACAGTAGATACAGCAGCGACAGCAACGGAGGGAACGAGCATGCAGGCAGAAGAAAAGGAGTCTGGGCTATATTATATACGGCCCAGTCCCCCCCACGTCTCCCCTAGCCCACACTTACATCCTCTCCTCCCCTTACTTGCAGTGTCAACTACGACTAATCCATCACCCGGGCCCCCAGCCCACTGCCCCCCCCCAGGAGAATCTAATCGGTATTGAGCGAGGACCTCCGGCCAAGAGACGCTAAGAAGTATCGTGTTCCACATGGTGGACCACAATAGACATGTCAAGAGTTAGATATATAAATATGAGGATCTCCACCCCCATTTTTTTCTTAAACGGATCGCAGATTTGAACATGCATGATCGCAACACGCTAACGCGTGCCCTTACCGACAATTGATTCTCTCCTGACAACGCAAGCGAAAAGCCCGTCTTATATCACCAAACCAACCTTCGAAAGCCGTAGATCCTCAAGCATCGCACGCCAGACCGCCTACACGGACAGGAACGAGGACCAGTAGCCAGTCCATGAAGGCGATCCTCACCATTTTGTCCGAATCGTATCCCATAGCCGACAGCTGTAGCCCAGCCGCGGACACCGCTGCAAGCAGACCCCGACCATCCCAAAGGTCCACTACCAGTTGTCCACATGTCTTCTCACACAGTTCAAGCATACCAACCAGCCTTTCTCCTGTTCCACACACAAGTTCCCACCAACTGTTAGGAGGTCCAGTAGTCCTAGACCATTACACCCTGAGCCCCTACCCACCTTCCCCAAGACGTACCACCTCCTCCCCCCTCCCTCGATCCTCCCCTATAGCCAACAGGGACCCCTCAGAGTATACAACCTCACGCCTACGAAAGCTCTATCCACATGTCACCTTTGCAAGCTCTACAACCCCACAGTCGAGTGTACAAACCTACTAGTTCTATAAACTAGGGTAAATGAGACCCTACCCCCCGCCATCTAATAGGTATACAGTATAGACCCCATATTGTACCGCGGGGCTTTTGACCATCATGAATGAATTGATTGTGCCCATTCTACATTGCGGAGTTGATATAGTTGTTGGCTCTGGGTACGTAAACTCCTATGATCTAGCAGGTAACATAACGCTGTCCCCACCCCTCCGGATTAAGGATGTTGCGTTCTTTATTGCCCCCCCCACCTATTTGACCTGCCACGCAACCCCCCCCATGCACACCTTATAAATCCTAGGAGTTCTGTCTTCGGTTAGGTAACGATCACATGGTGGACCTGAAGTGATTTTGCACCACCTACCATCCTTGAGATTTCCACTGATAAGAGACCGAGATCCCCTGTGACTAGAGCAGACATGAAAGGTGTTTTCTATATTGTTCCCAGCTATCCCCCGAGTATGATGGGCTAAATACTGAGGATATAGTCTGATTGTGACGTAACAGAAAAACGTGAGCAGATTCTAGAGCCTACTGATGACTAGGGATCTGCACCCGTCGCCATAAAACCTACGCTCAGAGCAGATAGATCGATTAATGATAAGCATGATTTAGCTCTCAGTGAGGTTCTGAGACCGAATATTTGACGAAGATCCGACGAGCGCAGATGCCTAGGAACAACCTGCAGTCTCTTCGTACTCCCTACTAACTCACTAGTACGATAGACTAGCAGTAAGCCCCACTGATCCAATAAACTACCCACCCCCCAGCACCCCAACCCCTTGTTACCAATACCCCAGCCTTAACAAGTATAGGTCCAGCACATTACTCGGCCATCCTTTCAACGCCCTACCCCCAGCCTGTCTACACACAGCTACAGCACTTTCGCCCCGATCTAAGGGCTCCCAGTACGCATTCAGCCACCAACGACCGTCAGTAGCCTCCAGCCCATGGACCGCAGCTACACCCCACCGTAACTTATGATACTTCCATTTACCCGAGCGTCACAAGCCCCAGACAACCGAGCACAAGTCCGCCCAAGCTTAGGTGTCCCTCCGTCAACTGCCCCGAGAGTTCAGAGCTAGCAGCCCAATAGCTTCCCCTCAAGCGTCCACATACATTCCCCCTTAATGCCCCAGCAGGTATTGCAGATGCTCACAATCCAGCAAGGCACACCTTCCTCAAGAGGCGCGCAGCCAGGCCCAGAGAGGAGTATCCCCACCCTACGTACTCAGTGCATAGCCCACAGCAAGAGTCTTCTCCCAGAATTCACAGCTATAAGACATTACACTCCTACCTCCCAGCTCCCCCCCATCACGACCAACCAGCTACTATAGCCACTCCATCAACCCACAAAACCTAGTTTCCAGTCGCCACGAAGCCTACCCTCACACCCACTCAGTGCCACTCCCCTTAGTCAGCCCCCAACACAAGAATCACCCCCCACTACCTACCTCAGTCTGAACGCATGCCCCCTCTCAGAGAAGTAGGCTTAGCCTTGCCCCTCCAGAGCAGTTAAGTAGAGTTGGCACATGGGGCGAGGGCCAGCAGGGGGGAAACCTCTTAAGGGCCAGTCCGAGGTCCATATTCCAGTGGTTGCCATGGAGACACACCTTTTAACTGTCCAGCGGTGCCTTCCCAGCAGGAACCTCTTTGACCACTACACCGGTCTCTGCTTACCGTGTCCGAGAGTTCCTGCCCATCTCACAGCAACAAGAGAGGGAGAGGCAGGAAGCCAGCTAGTAGTGTGCTGTTTCCATGGCAACCCCGGGGAGCGAGCGAGCCAAGCTCGGAAATAATATTGACTGCAGAGCTGGCAGCGAACAACGGTGAAACAGTGCACCTCTCTCTCAGCCACGCATCCTCCAAGCCGTAACCCTCATAAACAGGTCTGTGTAAACAAACTGGGTTACAGCTAGATCAACACCGCAACACAGAAAGAACTTCACTGCAATGCTCAACCACAAGCTTCAACATAGACTATCTCATTAAAGCGAAGTATGGTGTTTGAACCCAGGGGCGATAGTATAATAAGTCATAGGTGCAGTTATGCACACAGAACGTGTCGTCATCCAGACTCCCTGGAATATCAACCACACCTTCCCTGAGACCAATATACTGCGCTAAGTTTATCAGACAACAACCTCTGCTGTTGTGCTGCTCGGCGAGTGCCGAAGCCATTTGATGTCCTCACAACAGACCTAATTTGTATTAGTTTTTTTCCCACAGTCTTGGCAAGGCTCGCTTTGAAAGAAACACTCCGTCAACATCATTAGCTGTTTCTTTCACAGCGTGAACATTGTTCCTCAACCTGCTCAGCTCAGTACTACCATTCCTTTAGATATTGCACACCAATTAATTTCAATTTCTTGGCTTAAAGAGATCCAGATCCCTTTAATTATACACACTGACCCCATATCACATACCATTGGTGCTAATTTCCCACTGGGCACAGCGGTCAGTTCAACATCTAGTTTTGATTTTGATAGAAGAATTTGGTAATGACTAATTATTATACCCCGAAACTGTGTGAAACAGCGATAACTATGTATGGGAATAGAGGAAAAATGCAGCCTGCCTGAGCAAGGAGTAGGCTATGATAAGAACATGTGTGTGTGTGTGTGTGTGTGTGACCTGATGGTCAGGAGAGCAGAGGATAACCACATGAGCTAAACCCAGGTGTGAGCTTACAAGATGTGTACAGTGGAAAAATACAGCCCACCCGAAGCGGGGTGGGATTTTTCCTCTGATGTGTGTGTATAAAAAGATTGTGCGTCCATTTTGTGGCAGAGCGCTCTCATGAATAAAGGCTGACCATTGCAGAAAGGGGTCTTTGTTTAATTTATTATTTAAACTAGAGATTTATAACCTCTGGGAATTATTCAAAAATTGAAGAAGTAGTTGACTTCAACCATTGAGATAAGAAAACTCTCGTGACAGATTTACATTTAGTTGAGTTGTCAACTAACGTGAATGCAACATGAAATCAACAAATTTCACCGTGTCATTGGCTTTAGGGTTAAAAGTTGGGTGAAAAAACTACGAAATGCCCTTACATTGATGGCTTTTTGCAAATACAATCAATTTTCCACATTGATTCAACGTCATCACATTGATTTTTTTTGTTGAAATGAAATGGAAACAACTTTGATTCAACCAGTTTTTGCCCAGTGGGTAGTTTCCCATTCATATGGCGGCATTTGCCTTCCTTCACTGTAATTGCTGTTCGGGGGCAATTCCCCAAGGGGTGTGAGTGCTTACTTAACAATGACAGGGTGCTCCAGGAAAACATCCCTGCTGGTCATTTATTAGACCCCTATGCCTGGTCCTGGTCTCTGTGGCTGGCTAACAATAGGCTGTCATGTTTCCGTTCAACTCTGGGGTCACAGGCTGCTTCTCCCAGACGGGGAGAGACTTGGTGCTAGATAGGGTAATACATGCTGGAGGCACGGCGATATGCCAGCCAAGCCCAGGAAAACCCAATCCATTATGATGTATTGAGTGATGAGCAGATTAAGATGAAGGGTGTCGAAGAGCTGGGAGATGATGATGCGGCCATGTGAGGATAACATGGAGAATGAGATTGCCCTCAGGGCTTCGGTTTTGGTTTGCAGGTGGAAGAGATGATTGAAACAATGACTGATTGATTAGCCATGGATCAGGTGGAGCAGCGGAGGAAGAGAGAGACCGGATGAGTAGGATGAGACGTACACGCTCCAACACAGCGGATGACTGCCGAGGTCCAGCACATCAAAGGATTTACCCTATGTCCTCCTTTGATTGGTGTGGAAACTTAAAATGGATGCCGCAGGTGAGAACTGAGAAGTATGGAATAAAAAAAGTCAAAGGTCTCTGAAGACTTTGGCCAGTACAAGACGAGTCACCACTGCCCACACAGTCAGATATCAAGCACAGAGTCTCTTAAAGATGAGCAGTTTACAGGTGGTGTTGTTGTTTTCTAGACCTGAGTAACTGGGCCAAGTAGTCTTACCTTTGCTGAAGCCCATTCATTCACCATAAATCACCCAACAAGAGAACCCAACAATGACAGCCAGGTGTCATAACCAGCCGGTTGGAGAGACTGATAGATGACAGAAACAGTCTCTTAACAAAGCAAACTCAGACACACCAACATCACACACACACACACACACACGCTGCTGCTGCTGTCTCGCTGCTTTTTTAATGGTTCACCTTGTCCCTCCTTCTTCCCCTCCCTCCCTCCTTCTTCCCTTCCTCCCTCTCCCAGAAGAGGGGGATAAATCAAACGCCTGTCTCCTGTGCTTGGCTCTGGTGATCCAGGAGATAAACACAGTTTGGAAATCTATAACGCCAACTCCTCATCTGAACGCTGGCTGGGACATAGAGACTGGAGGATACGTGGGGGTAAATACATCTACAGCCTATCTCTACTTAGACTACAACAACAATGTCTGGACTGATGGATCAAACAATGGTTTTAATCTAACAGCTGGTCTCATGGAATAAAAGATTGAGAGCAGAAGGTTTGGTGGTGAGAATAGTTCACCATGCTGTATGCTAGATGTGCTTGTCATAGTTGATCAATGGCCAATACATCAATGATTCATATTCTCATTTGGGTGTGATTCTAGCATAGGTGGTAAGCAT